>JABTXL010004655.1:1126473-1160400 GCA_025134845.1 Neodon shergylaensis | reverse complement strand
TCTATCTATCTATCTATCTATCTATCTATCTATCTATCTATCTATCTTTCCTTCCTTCCTTCGATCTATCTATTTAATTTATATCTATTATCTATCTCTTTATTTTCTTTTCATCCTTTCTTTCTCTATTTCTCTCTTTGTTTCTTTACTCTCTTTTTACCTATCTCTCCCTCTTTATCGATCTACCTCTATCATCTATTAACGCACTATCTCTCTCCCTTCTCCAAAATAATGTATCTGACATATGCTGTAGACCGTGTACTTCACTTTCCAGATACGTTCTGTGTAGTACTGTATCTTAGCACCATCCTGCACCAGTCTTTACGATGTACTCAAGAGTTCCTGTACCCAGTTTTCTGGTTGTCCCACTGGCCACATTGATGTTTTCATTTTTCTTCCTCAAGTTGAATTAAAATTTCCAAAGTAAAATGATTTCCATTTCACTTTTAACAATACCACTTCACAGTTAATCTCAGTTGAAAATCTAAAATCCTTATGTGACTTCATAGATTATTAAAAATTGACCACTGCAGCTTTTAGACTTGATATCCTTCTGTCTGTCACTGCTCTTTTTTATTGGTTTTATGAGCATGCTCCAAATGGATCTTTCAGGTTTTATTCTGTTCCCTGTGCTTGGACCTCCTAGTATTTAACAATATTTCTTTTTACTCAGGGAATTTCTCCCATGATATGGATTATAAGAAAGCTTCCTCGAGCATTCCCGTTCAGCTTTCTCTCAGTTGAATGTATACTTGCTTGAGAGTTATTGTTCTTAAATTCTTATTTTCTTAAATTGCTCTGTGGCTCATTTATTTCTTTGTTTAATATAAAATGAAAGATTTGGGAATAGTTTTCATGTAACTCTAATCTGTGTGATTTTATGAGTGATCATTGTAAGAATTCAAGTTATGTCTTTATTAATGAATGATTTATAAATCAATGAATATAATAGGAAGCTAAAGTAAGAAAAGAAGCAAAGACTAGTAGATGAACTTGCCAACACAAAATCATGAAATCCCTATATAAAAGTGCTTTCACTGCAAAATACCCAAGTGTTGCTGTACTAATTCAGTGTAATTAGTAAAGCAAAGTCTTCACTTACAGCAAAATCAGATAACATTTAGGATTTTTGTTTGGGTGATTCATGGTTAGAAAACTAGAAGTAAATGTAAAACAAATATGCTAAAAAGATATGTCTGCAAAAAGGAGTGGAATTATTAAACATGATTCCTCAGGCACCAATGGAGAAGAAAAGACATACAGAATTATATTTTAAAATAAAATGACTTCATTATAAGGGAACTGGAAAAATTGTACAGATGTAGGTGCACGAAAAAACCTGTGTCCCAACCAAAAGACTAAATGTGTCAGTGGACTCCTATACACCTAGAAGAACCGTTCTGAATCACTGGAGATTTGCTTTGCATTTTATAATTTCCCTGTTAATTTTTATGCTTTTGCTTATGTGTCTGTTTGCTTTTCAATATCATTTTGGAAATGAATTTACTTAGAGATTTAAAGAAATTATGTAGCATATACAGAAACCTGAAAATATTACATAAAACAATAATTCTTAAATCAAGGGTTATATAGAGGAAAAAATTATGGAGTTAGGGTCCAGAATATAAATTAGGGATTAGGCAATATAAAGAAACTGATGAGAACTACCAGTGGTTTTGCTAACATTAAAAATCATAAGAGCATACAAAACAGATGCTGATGTTTAATTGATGGCTATCAATTAAACTGATAACTCTGCAAATTAGTGAATGCATTGTCAGAGAGAAAACAGCCAAATGGCCTCTGTTTCTTAGTGAGCACACAGATGATTCCATCCCACACAAAAAGGGGGGTGGTAATTTATAAATCTTAAAACTACAGTCTTATAATGAGCATACTTCAGAATTAGAGAGGAAAGCTGATTCAGGAGCACAGACACCAGCTAGTGTGGATGATCTAGGTAGGGTTAGGAGAACACTCATCTTCAGCAATTGGTCTTTACAGATAAGAACAAGATCTGGGTTATAGAGGAGCTGCAGTTTAGTCTCAGATACATTAAGGAATGCAGAGTTATGTGTTTTTAGACAAATCAGTAACTAGCTGTGGAGGCAAATAATGGGCTTTAAATTCAGGAGGTCTACGCTTAAAACCCCTTTGTTACATAATAATTATATTGTTTGTATAATCTGGATAATGAAGATCTAACATGTGAGAGAACAAAGTGCCTACATAGTTCTAAGTGATCTGTGATAAGCACTTAGATGTTAGTATTCCTCTTTCAGCCTTAGGATTCTTCTTACTGTCAAATCATAGCTCATTCCCTTATATCTGGAATAAAATATAAAATAAAATTTTTCTCTGAATAATACAGCACATTTATTTATACCGGAATCGTATATCTGCACCCATTAATTTACTTCCAAAGCAGGAGAAAGTGCCTGACATAAAGGATTGATTCTTCCTGCAAATAAATAAGCAACTTGCATTTTGTCAATATCATGTGAATGCCTAAAAATATGACATATTTAAACTGTTTGAACTTATATTGATTGATTGATTGATTTTTAAAGCAATGGAACTTGCATAGAGTTGTTTATAAAGTCTTTATAATATATTAAGTCATACTAAGGTCAGTAGAATTCCATGACCTGGAATCATGTTCTACAAATATCCAATAACTCATTTATGATTCTTGTTTCATATGTACTGTAATTTTACAACAAAGAAACAAAGAAGTCATTTAGAATGTCTGTGTGGTGTTTGGTCTCTGTTGTATTGTGAAATGACAATCATAGAAACATTCTTTCACACTCATATCAGGCCCCAAGATTTTTCTGTCACTTTGTCCTCTATTTCTAACAAGATAATTTTTTTGTAAAAGGTTGCTATAACTCTATCACATACCTTAGTCGTCTTTCTACTATTTTTGCATTTCTCAAAATAATTGATGGATCCAAAGCTATTTCTATTATGAAGGAAAATGCATGTTACTACCTAATGTTTAAAATTGTCACTGTCTTAAGAGAAGCACTTTTTCTTTCATACAATGTGTTGCTGCTGCTGTTCATGGGATGAGATTACGTAACTCTATCAATCCATTTCTTTTTGAAGGTTTATTTTATCTTTATGTGTACATGCGAGTATCTGTGTGTAAGAATGTATAAGCAAAGTCAGGTACCTGCAAAATCCTGAAGGGGATACACCATCTCACAGAGCCAAAGTTGCAGGCAGTTATGAGATACCCAACAGAAGTATGTGCTGGGAATTGAAGACAGATTCTATAGAAGATCAGTAGGTGCTTTTAACTGTTTAGCTACCTTTCCTACGCTCATAAACATAGTATTTATATTCTATGACATCATCCTCCTATGATGTCCTCTAGAATATCAGAATTGCTTGCTTTCATTCATTATCTCATAGGGAGAAAAGGAGGGAAATACCAGTCAAACCTATTTTTTTGCACACATTTTTATTTTGACATTTACAAAGGCACGCAGAGAATACTGTGACCATAAACACCCTCTTCCTACTCCTGATGACTCGCTTTTGTTTCCAGCTAGTACCTTTTTTACTTCCTTGTCTTTTTGTGTGTCTGTACAGATCAACTGATGGTAATCAGAGCTGCAGTATGACCATGTTTTCAGTGGCCCTGGCGTACCCAGAAGACAGGATTGTAGATTCTCTCCCTATCTTCTGCCTTTTTAATCTTATCTTCCACAATTTTATGCTTCTTTGTTGTATTAAGAGCAGCGGGGCTGCGTCCCCAGCACCCCAGCCATCTGGCTAGCTTATGCCCTGAAATAACAACACACAAACTGTATTCATTTAAACTCTGCTCGGCCCATTTCTATCTAGCCTCTTCTCGGCTAACTCTCGCACCTGGACTAGCCCATTTCTAATAAGGTATGTAGAACCCCTAGGTGCGCTTACCAGGAAGATTCTAGCCTACGTCCATCTTGGATTGGAGCTTCATCGCTCACGTCTGTCCGGGAGACTGGAGCATGGCTTCTCTGCTCCAGAGAGCAGAGCTTGTCGAGTCTGAGCTCACTTCCTCTTCCTCCCGGCATGCTGTTCTGTTTACTCCTCCCACCTATGTTTTAACCTATGAGGGCCAAGCAGTTTCTTTATTATAACCAACCAATGACCTTCCTCCATCACTTCTTGGTCCCTGAATCACATGATACAAATGTGCCATTTAGAGCTAAGCACTCTAAAATGGGCTAATTATGAGTCTATGCATTAACTCTCAACCACTGCAAAAGGAAGAGCTCCTCTCTCCAAGCCTGCAAACTACTCAGTCATGGCATAGAAACATAACCACTTAGAAGGAAGTTTGACTATGTGACAATTTAGCAAAACTTCCACTTTAGGGTTTATAGGGTGTCCAGCTACAGGATTATGACCAGGCTTATATTACCAGATATATATTCCTTATTTATTTATTTATTTATTTATTTATTTATTTATTATTTTATTTATTTATTTATTTATTTATTTATTTATTCACTTCTTTGTTTGTTTGTTTTAACAGTTGGTTACCTTCCAAACAGCCAGTATGCATGGTCCATAGCATGGTAAGAATGTTGATAGCTTTTCTTTTTACCCTCTTCTCCCCTCCTCTCTCCTTCCTTCTTCTCCCCTCCCCTCCTCTCCCTTCTTTTCTTTACATCAGCTACTTGGATGGAATTTTCTAACACTGTTAATATGCTTTAGAATATAGCAAATTTCCACTTTAGTTCCATGATAATTACCCCGTGTCTTGTATCAAAAATTGCATTCATAACTTATCTATGTGAAGTCTTAAGTGAGAAACATCCTATTGCAATTTGATAGGAGAAAACTCATCACATGACCTCAAGAAGATGTCAGAGTTATTATTTCTCTGGCTGTGGCTAATGATGCAAAAGTTAGTAGGCAAAATAAAATTACCTGGAGTGAGTGAGAAGGAAACATGGAACACACAAGAAACCCACTTAGGAGTTTACTAGTGGGGGTTTACAGGCCTTGTAAGGTCAGTGTACAGAGAGAAAGAGAAGGCTGAAGATGGCGTGTCCAGCTCTTAAAGTCTATGTAGTGCATGTGCACAGGGGGATGACACAGCTACGTCATAGGCAGATGATGGAGCTCGCACATGCACACAAGAGCTCACAAATTGTGTCACATGTAAGTGATACAACCAGGCTGCACATGGGTCACACCTGAGGGCTTGTCCGCACATGCATGGCCCTGGAACACGGAATTGTCAGCTATGTTGTGGCTAAACATAACACAAAGCACCTGAATTATAAAGAACATGTCTGACAGAAACTTTTAAAAACAAGTCCCTCCTACTGAAGGAGCTTGGGATCTTCTATTCCATAATTAGCGGTGTTCATAAAGAAATGTTGATGTATATGAGATACATCATATATATGAAATATATATGATTCAGAATTACAGAATGAGTACCAAGTAAAATAATAAGCAAACTAACTTTCATATTTTAAAATTAAGTAAGCGTGATGTGAAATATGCTTCTAAAGGTATTAAAGAGAATTATAAAGAAAATAAGGAAGTCAAAACAGGAAAGTGGGAAAAGAAACATTAGTCAGAATAAAATATAACAAAATGCCACCCCATATTTCTAAGTTATTTTTCTTCATTAGTTGTAGGTAAGAAAAGAGGTATTAGAGAAATTTTAAAAGTTTACAAACTCTAAACCCTAATGCCTGTTACCCAGATATTACTGTATTTTGGTCAAAACATAATGAGCAGGAAGTTTAATTTTAATTTTGTCAAAATGTTTTATACTTTAAAAAGTACTTTTAAAATACATATGGTGGATTTTTATTATTAAAGACATGATCAATGTAAAATGAATTCATTAACTGAATTATAATAATGATTCTTCCAATTGCTTGTAGGAAATCAGAGTATTAAAATAATAATATCAAATTTCCCTTTACGCTAAGCAATATAATTGATTACCTGGAGAAAAGAATAAGAAATATTTACTGGATGAAGAGATTAACCAAAACCAGAAATATGTAAAACAGCAATTAGGTTCTTTACTAGAAATGCCCATAAATATAATCTGCTTTACAAACAATGGATTAAATAATGAAAGTAAGCAAATTATTTACATCTTGTTACAGGTTGAAGATCCAACAATATTTTCCCACATTTGGGGCATGTTATTAAATCTCATCTTGTACCAATAATCCTCTTTTCTAAAGAATAAATGTTTCAGCTTCAAAAATGTTCAGAAAAAATATAACAGATATCTTTTCATTGTCTACACTTTTTTAAGCTTTATGCATCATGATGCATTTCGAGATTATGGTTAATGTAAACCACCAGAGCTATGTCTCTGCTCCTTCACAATGGAAGACATGTATACAAACACAGGATATAACTCAGGTGGAGAATAACTGAAATGATTCTATCCAGAACCATAAGAAGCAAAGCCCACAATTACAAATACTGACACACAGTGATGCTGAACTGAAAGTAGTATAAACACAGGTTGCTTGAAGTAGAGGAACTGGTCCTGTCTCTGTGGAAAATCTTTGACATTGTCAATCAAAATATGCATATTTGCCTTTTAACTAAGCAATCTCTTCTCTAAAGACTTATGGAAAAATATGCATTTATACAAATGAACACACTGAAGATTATCAGAAGTACTAATCTCTGCCAATAGGATATTTCTTTTTTTAAATTTTGATTAAAGATTTCCACCTCCTCTCCTCCTCCCAATTCCCCCCCCCTTTCCAGTCCAAAGAGCAGTCAGGGTTCCCTGCCCAATGGGAAGTCTAAGGTCCTCCACCCTCCATCCAGGTCTAGGAAGGTGAGCATTCAAACCGACTAGGCTCCCACAAAGCCAGTACATGCAGTAGAATCAAAACCCAGTGCCATTGTTCTTGGCTTCTCAGTCAGCCCTTATTGTCAGCCACATTCAGAGAGTCTGGTTTGTTCACATGCTCCATCAGTCCCAGTTTAGCTGGCCTTGGTTAGCTCCCATTAGATCAGCCCCATCGTCTCAGATGGTGGGCACACCCCTCGCGGTCCTGACTTCCTTGCTCATGTTCTCCCTCCTTCTGTTCCTCTTTTGGGCCTTGGGAGCTCAGTCAGGTGCTCCAATGTGGGTCTCTGTCTCTATCTCCATCAATCGCCAGATGAAGGTTCTATGTGATATTTCATAACTAAATCATTAGCAAAAATATGTAATCAATGGGGTTGGGGACTTATCCCAGTGGTAGAGCATTTGCCTTACTAAGCACTGGTCCTCAGCTCTGAAAAAAATCAGGTAATGAATTTATTGGTGGATCTGATGAATTTCAAATATTCAAAGAGTATTTAGTTAATAATAAAGCCTTCCTATTTGTATTTTATTTTCTGCTAGTATCCATATATTTGTATTTATCAGCCGTATTGTGCATATATATGCTATAAATCTCTGTCAGGGTGTGAGTGTGATTTGCATTTGTTGGAGCCCACAAGACTATACAGTAACTGTACAGAAAGATTAATAAAGGCAGACCCACAGTGTACAATTTATAGAGCACTCTGTTAGCAGAGCTTCGGGAACAATTGTGTTTTGGAAAAGTTGCTGTCATATCTGTGGAAACATAGTGAGGCCATGATTTTTTCTTCAAAATGGGATTCACTACGAAAATTCCTTACAGTGCAACTTCTTCTACAAGGACAGTAGAAAGACTTTCCATTCCCCCACACCATGAGGCCATAGAACGATAACATTCACTCCTTGTTCTAACGATCAAATTTTTATAGATTCAACCCCACAAAATTGCCTGCTAACAGACCACATGGAAATGTCTAAAGAAGACAGGCACTAAGTAAAAAGGTAGCATGCTCCATTTTGCCAAAAAACAAATCTGGGTGTTTCAAAACCTGGTTATCATAAAAGAGATAGGATGAGGAGAATGGGTGAATTCAGGATTCCAGGATTTTAGTAACTTTCTCTAATGGTTTGGAATGTCAGGTATTTCCCCTTGGACACTGACTATTTCCTGAGTGATGTCATCTGTTCCAGAGTGCAGCTTTGTCAGGGTCTACCTGCCCTTTTTGTGATTTTGATATACATATTATCATTGTCTTTGTCTATGGAATTTTCCAACTATGTTTGTAAAAACTAGAAACTTTGTGGAGATCACCTCTTATTCTTCTCCACACACCTTCACTTCATTTTCCCCCTGACCTCACAAATAAAGAATATGCAGAAGTAACATGCCTGGGCTATATATTTATTTATTTATTTTTGCGCTCAGAACTTCACTTGCCATAAACATCTTATTCTGGGCCCTGAGGGGGTACTAAGACTGGTACTCAAAGCCCCCAATAGGCATTCATTGATCTAGGTATAGAGGAATATCATACATTTTTCCTGATCTTTAATGAAAAATTTTAAACTTGGATTTACAAATGTTTAAACTTTAAAATCTAAATTTAATAATATATTTAGCATATATATATAAACAATTAATTTAAAAAGGTCATGAATCTGAAATAGAGCAAGAAAGGGAATGTGGGAGATTTTGGAGAAAGGAAAAGTGAGGGAGAAATGTAACTATATTATAATCTCAAAATAAAAAGTAAAAACAAGTTGATTTCACTTATCTAACTTTTATTTAATATTTTTCATTCTTTTAAGTTTTGTTAATAAGCAAACAAATTTTGTCCTAAATTTCTTCAAAATAGTAGCTTAGCAAATTTTGCTGGTCAGTTATTTTTTAGTGGGATATGAATTTGGTCATATGAAAAGAGGGAACTTCAGGAGAGAATCTATTAGATTGGCCTGTGGGTTTTGTCTGTGGCAAATTTTCTTGAATAACAATTGGCAATGGCATTATTGGACAGGTATTCCTGGGAATTTTGAACATTTTTCATCTTCCTGGTTTTTTGCTTGTGAACAATGATTTCTGATTTTGTTTTATGTATATTACGCATATGTGCCTTGTATTGGTATTTCTTGTGCTTTTTCTCTGTTTTATGTTTTATTTTGCTATGTTCATTTTTTTAAGAAAGAAAGAAATACTGTATGAAAGCATATTTTAAATTTTTGTAAAAAGAGCAAGGAAGTCAGGACCACGAGGGGTGCACCCAACCACTGAGACAGTGTGGCTGATCTATTGGGAGCTCACCAAGGCCAGCTGGACTGTGACGGAAGAAGCATGGGATAAAACAGGACTCTCTGAACATGGCGAACAATGGGGGCTGATGAGAAGCCAAGGACAATGGCCCTGGGTTTTGATCCTACTTCAAGTTCTGGCTTTGTGGGAGCCTAGCCAGTTTGGATGTTCACCTTCCTAGACATGGACGGAGGGGGAGGACCTTGGACTTTCCACAGGGCAGGGAACCCTGACTACTCTTTG
Source organism: Neodon shergylaensis (assembly GCA_025134845.1). Taxonomy (NCBI): domain Eukaryota; kingdom Metazoa; phylum Chordata; class Mammalia; order Rodentia; family Cricetidae; genus Neodon; species Neodon shergylaensis. The sequence continues at coordinate 1,151,026 of JABTXL010004655.1, read as the reverse complement.
GACTGGAGAGGGAGGGTGAGAGGAGTGGGGGGAGGGGGAGAAGGGTGGGAGGAGGGGGAGGGAAATGGGAGGCTGGGGGGAGGTGGAAACTTTTTTCTTTTTCTCAATAAAAAAAAATAAAAATAAAAAAAGAAACTACAATATAGAGGATAGACATATTAACTTTACTTTTTAATATGTAAAAACAAACAGATTGTAAAGTAGTCATATACATTCAACATGGCAGATTGGAAAATACATGAATTTATATGAGACTAAAGGAGAAAGATAGTCTGCAGTGTATAATTTTAATTGACTTGCTTTAAAAATATATAGATGGGTAAAACCAAAACATATCTCCTTATATTTCTACAGACAATTAGATCATGTGGTCTCTGACATGAGAGTCATAGCATGACAGCAGTATTAGGAGGTGGTGAAGAGAAGGAGGGGAGGAAGAAGAGGAAATGGAGGACGAGGAGGAGGAGGAAGAGGAGGAGGAGAAGGAGGAGGAGGAGGAGGAGGAAGTAGACAACAGAGTGTGCCTGAAAGTGCTATATCCTCACCTGGACTCTTCTTATTCCCCTTATTCCTGCTTTCTACCTACCCAGATTTAAATATTAGATTCCCATACACATTTCCAGCGTGACGTTATGTCAGACGCATGAAGCCAAACAACAATGATTGACATCTCTGAAATTATGAGGCAAAATGAATCCTTCTTTTCTTAACATGTTTCTGTCAGCACCTTATCACAGCAATACTAAAAACGAATCATACTAAAAATTAAGGAACAGAGAAGAAAATGAAAAATTGGTCCAACAATATGTACTATCCAGAGATCAGTGCTGTCAATGTTGATCACACATACATAAGTTCAACCAAACCAAACTGAGTATTGCATATTTTAATACTACTTTATTAAAATAAAAATTAAAATGTGTGTAGTACACACTTTCCATTTTGTAAGTACTTCTATTATGCTTCTCTGGTTAAATGTTTTTATGAAATTATTGATAACTCATACAGTTGTCAATATAGAAGTGCAAATATTTTATTATAGATGAGAATAATGTAATAGAAACATAAAAAAGGGGGTGGAGCTTTTGGAAAAGCTGCTTTTGGAGAAGACCAAGGTTTGATTTCTCATACCCATACAGTGGCTCACAGCTGATGTGGGAATTTCCTGTGTGCTTTGATTACCATTGACAAATAAAGGAACTGCTTTGGACATATAGCAGAATTATAGGGAAACAGAGCTAGGTGGGGAAAATTTAAGCTGAATGCTGGGAGAAAAAAGGCCGAGTCAGAGAAAAGCCATGTAGCCCTGTTGAAGACAGACGCCAGAACTTTGCCAGTAAGCCACTGCCACATGCTGATACACAAATTAATAGAAATGGGTTAAATTAATATGTAAGAGATAGCCAATAAGAATCTAGAACTAATGGGCCAAGCAGTGATTTAATTAATACAGTTTTTGTGTGATTATTTTGGGGCTAAGCAGCTGGGAACCAGTAAGTGGCCTCTTACAATACACAGCTGTCTCTAACTCCTGTTCCAGGGAGTCTTGTAAGGACATGGAAAATTTTAGGAAACTTGCTTGATCAGTAGCTGGTTAAGGCACTGCATTCATGAAACTATGCAACATCAAGAGATAGTTGTAAACAGGAACCTCTGCAAAAGTTAAACCACAAAATGTTCCTACTAGCTAGCCACCTGTAATGGGGGAATTCCCAGCTAGCTGTAAAGCATAATCCTTGCTTTTGCATTCTGGACTTGACTGCATTGTGGTGGTCTCTCTGGGGGTCTCAATTTGGTCACAATAATCTGCTGCCCTTTCTGACTTCCACAGAGAGCAGGTACGCATGCAAAAAGGCATTCATGCAGGCAAAACTTTCATATTATAGAAATTAAAAAGATATAAATATATAAAAGAAATGTAGGAAAAGAATAGTATTGAAGGAAAACACATAATTCAAACCATGATATCAGCCATGACTACTGAGTCACACTATTCTTTGTATAATGGCTTAATCGGTTTGAGTGTATGCTTCCTCATCATCATTAACCCAGCATCATCTCTGTTTTTCCATGTTTTGTAGCTTCGCCTTGTTTGATTAATTTTGTTAGGTGCATAGATTCATCATAATTAAAAATTAACACAAAACAGTCAAACATTTCTTTTCTTTTTTATTTCAGGATCCTTACAAACTGAAGAAATTAAAAACAGAGATTTAATCTTCTCTCAGTGATAATAGCCTTGATAAAGAACACAAAGGTAGTAACCAAATTAAGACTGTGGAGAAAGAGGAATCCTTGACCCTTGCTGATGAGAGCATAAATTGGTGTAGACAATGTAGATTTGAATGGCTTTTCCATGACTTTTCAGATCAGAATGCCTTATGCCTCAGCTAGCAAAGAGACACACATTTATATTTATTACAACACTATTCACAATAGCAAAGAAATAAATCCTACATTGTATCTATCAACAGAAGAGAGGATAATGAAAACATGGGAGCATTATATTATGTAGGATTTTACTCAGCTGTCAAGAAAAATAAAATTGGGAAGCATATGAGGGCCTACAGTTGTGAACCTGTCTGACCATGTCTGGAGATCAGAAAGTCTGAGCTTATTTTTGCTCTTCAAAGTTGTTGACAACAGATGTGGCTACAAACAAGAGGTTATGACTTATGGTGTGGTTTATTAGTATTTTGGATATAGAAGAGGATCCATTCCACGTGGAACAAAGGTCGGAGAATTTAAGTCTATACCTTATATCATGTTAATGAAGTCTGTTGCCTCCCTCCACCCCTTTTGAGTGACATATATAAGCATGTGGAAAATAAACGAGGCAGATTCAGAATTCAGTATTCACTGAATGTTCTCTCAATGATGTTCTGTGCTTCTGTCTCTTATGTCTCTTATATCTGTTCCTTTTACTTAATAATTCCCATCCTCACACTCCTACCCAGGAACATACAAGTTTCTTCAATAAAGCTGGTCTTAAATAGAAACAGTGAATTTGGAAAGAATTTTTGTTAAGTGACTCAGTCTCAGAAAGAGAAAAGCATATTCTCTCTCATATGCAAACCCAAACTTTTAATGCTTGTATGAGTGTAAATAAGGGGATGCAAGAGAGGCCATAAACTTTGAAACTAAGTAGGAAACCATAGTTATCTTTTTATATGCCTAAAGGTTGCAATTGTACAATGATCTGGTGTTTTATCTTCATCTCTGAAGGATATTGATTAAGTAGTCTTCAGAGCCATCTGAAAGACATTTGCAAAGGTAGCCATGTTCATTGATGTTCTCTTTATCTTACTTTAAAAGTATTTACTAGATCAGCCAGGAAGCAATTTTTAATAATCCTTTTATATGCCTTCCCCCTCTAATTCTTGCATTTATCCCAAAGAAGACAATGGGCTACATTCTCTTTTAACTGTGTCTGCGTGAATATAGTGATCATCAGAAGGCCTCATATTTTTCTGTTATATATTTTAGAGGAAGATGTCGAAAGAGAGAGGTTATGATTGCTTAGTTAAAATGAATTGGGCTAAAGTGAGCTAGCATTTTGCCTCCGGCCTCCTGCTGTAAACCATTCCTCTGTGGAAATAATATTTTGCTGTGATGAGATAATGGAGGAAAAGTGGAGGGAAGCTAACTGTGTTGCCATGGCCTTGCTAGGAAGGGTCATGCAGTTCCTGGGTATCAGATAATGAGGTAATGTATCACAAGGATATTTAATGCTGCTCATTAAAGAATTAAGTCGATAGTATGACTCATTTTTATGTGAAAACCTATTTTTTAATTTCTATATTGTCAAAACCTAAACTGATTTAACTGTTGAAGTTATGTGGTCTAATTAATTAAATTTTCTTCTCATAAAAACTTCTCAATTTGGCAGATAGTATATACCTCTAAGAGTAATGTCAGAAAAATAGAATTTTCTGTTTAACTAAAATTTAACATGGGGTTTAAATATGTTTAAGGAATTATACAGTAGACAATAACTATTCAGTTTATTTTTAAAAGAAATAGACCCTTGACTGTAAAATAATGTGAATGAATAATTCCAAGTGTTAAATAAAGTCTTAAATGGTGGTGTACCACAATGATTAAATATCATCAAGCTGAGGTGCCCATTTTTAGTTTCTAAGCTTGTCACTTATGACACTGTGGAAATTCTCTCTACCCCAGGTTTTATTATAGCTAGGAACTGCTCAACTCATCACCTATGATGATTGTAAGACTATGCTCTATCAGACTATATCAGTTCTCAGCCTTAGCTTTTATATTTGGTAAACTGATCATAACTACTGCAATCCATCTCGACTCCTATGTTCTTTAATAGGCTCCAAAATCTCCACAGTAGGCTTTCTAAGATTCTTCCATAACTCTTCACAAACTATTCTTTTCCTTTATCCTTAACTTTGTCATAAACTGAGATGTATACATATTTATAAGCAAGAGTAAGTAGAGGAAGTTAGGTTCAAAAATGGCAGTGCTGCTGACAATGGCATACTTGAGAGTCTAGCCCAAAGTCAGACAGACATCTGACTGGTAAACAGAATATTGCTGTTGAGATTATACATGGATTTAGTCAGCCACATTGGAGTGCCAATTTGTAATAGGAGGCAGCTTGCCTGCCACCCAGACTCCCGAAATAACCACACAGAAACTGTATTAATTAAACCACTGCTTGGCCTATTAGCTCTAACTTCTTATTGGCTAGCTTTTGCAACTTAATTTAAACCATTTATGTTATTTTATATTTTACCATAAGGCTCATGGCCTACCGGCAAGGTTCTGGAATGTCTGTCTCTGTCACCACCACCATGGCTTTTCTCCAAACCCTGTCTTCATTCTCCCAACATTAAGTTTGGTTTTCCTTGCCTCCCTCTGTTCTGTCTTGCTCTGCTATAGGCTCAAAGCAGTTTCCTTATTCACCAATTGTATTCACACCATACAGAGGCGATCAGGCACTTTTCTATTTATCAGGAAAGCCACTACCTACCTTATCTAAGCCCATAGTCAACTATCTTAGGCAAAAAACATCCTGTTTCTTATCAACCCAAACAGCCTGCATAGATCAAAACTGCTATTCTATCAGGCTGTTCTGGTTCACATGTCACCTCCCATTGTTAACAAGCCAGTAAAATTGTTAGGGCTTTTACAATCAGGAACTTGTCTCTATTCTCAGAGTTATCTCCAGCAGGCCCCACCCCAAGTCAATAAACTATCTTTAACTGACAGAATGGTCTAGTTTGAAGGTTTCAATGTACCTCACTTATAGAGGTATTATAAAGAGTAAATTACAATTACTCAGAAAACACATTTTAACTCAATCTTTACAAAGTCAGCATTGTATCACCATAGAACCTTCAGCTGGTGATGGATGGAGATAGTCACCGAGACCCACACTGGAGCACCGGACTGAGCTCCCAAGTTCCCAATGAGGAGCGGAAGGAGGGAGAACATGAGCAAGGAAGTCACGACCACAAGGGGTGCACCCAACCACTGAGACAGTGTGACTGATCTATTGGGAGCTCACCAAGGCCAGCTGGACTGTGACAGAAGAAGCATGGGATAAAACCAGACTCTCTGAACATGGCGAACAATGGGGGCTGATGAGAAGCCGGGGACAATGGCCCGGGGTTTTGACCCTACTTCAAGTTCGGGCTTTGTGGGAGCCTAGCCACCTTGGATGTTCACCTTCCTAGACATGGACAGAGGGGGGAGGGCCTTGGACTTTCCACAGGGCAGGGAACCCTGACTGCTCTTTGGACTGGAGAGGGAGGGGGAGAGGAGCGGGGGGAGGGGGAGAAGTGGGACGAGGGGGAGGGAAATGGGAGGCCTGGAGGAGGCGGAAACTTTTTTTTCTTTTCTTTTTCTCAATAAAAAAAAAAAGTCAGCATTGTGTAATTTAGATTTAAAACTACCTAATCCCTAGGAATTCTAATTGGTAACAATATTTAACCCATTTCTCTCGTGACTATACTACAAAAAATTCTGGAGCCCTTTAAACAAATATCTTTATCAAGAATCAAAACACTAATAAATATTCAGACTATAGCAAATATTAATACTCTATTCGTAGGTTTTCATTTCAAAGTGTTTACCTGTGTGATAGTCTCTTGTGACTGATGCAGAGAGCAGTCTGAGCATCTTGAGTGATGCAGACTTTATGGCGGCTGCACTTGATCTTTAAGCATGGATCCTTAGCTGGATCTAAAGCTGGAGAGCAGAGAAGGCAGAGAGAGGAGAGAAAGAAAGAGAGAGAGAGAGAATAGAAAAGAGAGAATTTAAATGTTTCTGTGTACAAAGGTAGTAGGTATTGAAGCCTATTCAACATAATTAACTAAATTATGGAATTTTTATTTCATTTTGTTGTATTTTTTTCAATTTTGACAGTTTATACACCTACATAATATATTTTAATCATTTTCACACCCATAACTTTTTCTTGTCTTATTCCTTTCAGCACAATCATGGAATTTTGTTATATTCATCTGCCAGCCTTTCTGAAGCTTTTATTCTTCTGAGAGTTGTGTCTTCTTCTGGCCATATAACTCAAAGGAGATCACAGCTGAGTTCAGTCTCATGTAAACAGCTCAGAAATTAACATTCATAAGGTGCTAAGTGTGGAAAGTGTCTAAGAATGTTGATACAAAAACCGTAACTCTCACCTGAAAGGGAATAAAAGATAGTTTATTCTGGAGCCATTTTTAGTGACAAACCATGGTCTGAGAGCACAGAAAAACATTATCCTAAATACTATGTTCCAACACTGAAGCAGTTTCAGAGAGTTGTATAGTTTCATAGAAGAAAGGAAACTCAGAAAGCAAGGCAAGTTTAAGACTCATTGTTGTTTACATCATAGAAGTGCTTATAGCAGCAGCGAGCAGATTTTCCAAAGGCCTAAGATGCTGTCTGATGACCTTCCTAGCTTTTGAATCAAGCTAGTGGTACATAAAAATTTATAGTCTTCAAAAGTTCTTTTAGACTCTATTAGCCAAGGAATGTTATTTCTGACAGAAGTGGACATGCAAGTGCAAAGTAATTAGTCTCTGGACAAGAAACATTGCAATTTCCCACATCATTGTAGTTTTAATCAGTCAATCTTTCAGACAAAGATCCTTGCCACGTATTCCTATACACAGGAAAGCTGTAAAGACTGAAGCTCTTCCTAAGTATAGAAAAGATAGAAATGAGAGTAGTGCCATAGTACCACATTTGGTGTTGACAGAAAATGACAGTTACTAACTTTGGGAAACTTCCATAGATGCTCATAGCTATACTAAAAAAAAATAAAGACAAAGATGTCAAGAGACACTGGTATCTCATTGGGTAGTTTAAAAATGTCAGGAATATCACTACTGTGAGCTGAGTGTATCATAAGGAAACAGATATGCAGCGTTTTCACCCAAGAAAACTAGTTGTCTCTAAGTGACTTCCAACATACTATATAATGTACTGATATTTATAACAAAATTGGTGCATTCATTTATAAAGACATGGATATACATGTTCAAATACTATATTATAATTTTACTTTTATTTTTTATTTTGGTGAAGTGTGTTGTAAGAGAGGGTCTTTTTTTTTGTCCTGGCCGCCCAGCTATCTTAACCCGAAATAACCACACAGAAACTATATTCATTAAAACACTGCTTGGCCCATTAGCTCTAGTTTCTTATTGGCTAATTCTTACTTCTTAATTTAACCCATTTTTATTAATCTGTGTATTGCCACGTGACTGTGGCTTACTGGCAAGATTCTAACCAGCATCTGTCTCGGGCCAAAAATCTAAGGCATCTCTCACTCTGCTCTTCTTCCCAGCATTCAGTTCTGTCTTCTCCATCTACCTGTTATCAGACGCAAAGCAGTTTGTTTATTCATTAACCAATGAAAGCAACAAATGAATAGAAGAACCTCCTACACCAGAAGGGATTATTTTATTTATTTGCTTTTAGTGCTTTATTCTAAACTGTTTAATGTAGAATTTCCTGTGTCAAAAGTTATAATTGTACATTCTTTCTTTTATTTTTAATACATTCCTGACCCTGATTAGGTATTAAAGAATCTGAGACCAGATAGGCCATTGAACTAAGGGAAAATCAAATATTATTTTTCTACTAAGGGAACAGAGCATTATAACAACTCCTTATAAAATTCTGCTATACCTATAAATAAGTGTCCTGTTTAGCCATCATCAGAGAAAGTTCCTGCAGCAGGAAATTGGAACAAATAAGAGGATCCAGGAGTGGACGATGTGCAGAGAATAAAAAACTCATTGACGTATGCCAGGTAGTGGTGGCACATACCTATAATCACAGAATTCAGGAGGCAGAAGCAGGTAGAATCTGTGAGCTCAACACCAGCCTGGTCTACAAAGAGAGCTCCCAAACAGCCAGAGAAACCCTGCCTTGAAAACAAAACAAACAAGCAAACAAACAAAAACCCCAAACAATCCCCAAAACAAATAAACAAAAAACCAAACACCTCCCCAGAAACAAACAGACAAATAAAAAACCCAAAGGACCCCACACCCAAACAAACAATGACAATGAAAACAAAGGAGAGTCTCTGAAGTATGTAGATGAAGAGGAAGGGAGATAGATTATAAAGGACAGTGAGGATGGAAGACATCAAGAAAGCAGTGCCTATCAGACATGATAAGACACATGAACTGGAACTGTGCCAGCATGCACAGGGCCTGCACATATGCAAGCCAGATAGGATTCCAGCACTAAGAGGGGAAGTGGGCTTGAGCACATATCCCTAACTCAGAAGCGTTCTCCAACTGACAACCATCTCAAAGGACAAAATCATTTTCTCCAAAGGAGTCTCATTGGGTATACAAAACACACTTAATGACTGGTCCCATGCCAGCAGAAAATGGCCACCACACAGCATATTCACTGATAGCTTTGGAGATTTTTTTGTTTATAATATTTTGTTTGAGCATTTTTAACCCTACTTGTCTTTTACTCATCTTTCATTATTTCTGATTTTATTTATTTATGCTGTGCACTTTTGTGTATGTGCATGCATTTACTTGTATATGTGCTTCTTGTGTTTTTTTTTTATTTTTCTAGTTTGAGTGCACTGTTTTATTTAGTTTATTTTTTTCTGTTTGCTTTCTAAGTGGGAGCATGAAGTTGAACAGGTGGGGAAGATGTAGGAGAAGATGAGGTAGAGAAATATACTGTATGAAAATATACTGTATGATGAAATATACTGTATGAAAGAAGATATGCCCCCCCCCAAAAGAAGACACAAAAGCCAAGACTGTAAAAGTAAAACATTGATATTGAGAATTCAATAGATTGAAGTGTCGGTTCAAACTTTCGCTCTGCATAGACTATTTTATGGTGCTTTTCAGTATTTGAATAAAAGAAATTAGGAACTCAGATTCTAATTTAACCTAAAATTTTTCTATTTCCTATGATTCTCTAAGGCACACTTATCTATCAGTTTTGTAGTTATAGCTGATGTTTCATATCTCCTACTAAAGTGCAGATTAAGAACATCCTTATTCTCTCTGTACCCTTATTGCTAAGTTTTCAGAACACTTGCTCTGTGGTAAATTTTATTCTCTGTCGGCATTTTTATGGATGTGCTGTTGTTTATAAATTCTTTTTTTGGTGACATAATTGTTTCACTAATAGACTCTTGGTTCTTGTTAACTCAACACTCCATTTTTTTTCTCTATTTTATCACAGCATGTCTATGCTCCAGGGGTGCTTGGATTTATGTTTTATCATTCCATTCTATATAGACTTCTTTCCATAGGGATGCACTTATGGGCCATTTCCATCCTTGTCACTAATATTCCCAAGCACGCTCTATATCTGCAGATCTTTACAGTGTCTGTACTTCTGCCTTCTTCATGTAGCATATATTTTTCACTTCTCAGAGAATAGATAGTCAAAAGAGATCAAGGAAACTGTAGCACCCTAACTTTTGCTCCCATTCGTATATGACTCAGAGCACTGACTGTTATTTAAATAATTGGTCAGTTCTTATTATAAGCCCTGCAAGAGTTATAAACAACAGCCTTCTTTAGCAGTTAGTTACAACAAAAGGACATAGCACTATGCAAATCTATAAAACCCATCACTATCATTTTGAAGATTCATTTTTCCATAGTGTAAGATGATAACATCTGTACAATAGATTATGTAATGATAAAATAGAAAACTAACTTTTGAAAAACATGTTTACATAAAACATATCTAGCTCACTGATGCTGTATTTGTCTACAGTTTTTTTCTCTTAGTGAGAGTCATTAGTGATTGTGCATATTGACAATAAACACTATCTAATGGCTATTGTTCATGAGACCATGAGATATAAAATTAATAACTGTTTTGCGATTTCCATTTATGAAGCACTCTTGAGGGGACTGTGGAGATTGCTCAGTGGAATGAATCAGAGAACTCTCTGTACAAGTATGAAGATGAGTTTGAATCAGCAGACCCACATAAAAAGCTAGGCATGACTGTATTTACCAGAAATTCAGCATTTGGAGAGAGAGACACTCAGGTCTGGCATGCTCAAGCTCACTGGACAGCCAGTCCAGTCAAAATGAAAAGAAAGCTTCAACTTCAATGAGAGACAAAATTCCTGGGAATAAGGCAGAGAGGGAAGATGTTACCTCTGGCCTCTATAAATTTCTACAGGTGCACATACATTTACACTCAAGTGCATGAGCTATACATATACATCCACACACATAAACACACATACATGCACTCATATACATGCACTCACACACTCACATATACACACACATTCATACACACATACACACACTCACACATTCGCACTCACACACACACACTTACACATCACATAATTTCTACACATGAGTACATGAACGAAAGAGAAACACTGAAAGAAGTCAGTTTAAAATGTAGTTAGTAAGTTGAAAGAAAAAAGAAGGGAGATTCCAATGGTAACTAAATTTAGGTTAATGCAAATTCCTTAAGCAATGGGAGTTGAAACACATTCAGCCAAGATACATTTTAACAATGAAGCCATACTTATTTTTGAGTCTTAGCAGTAGCAAGAGAAATTAGAATTCCAATTGTGTGGCTATTTCTTACCAAAAAAATAGTGTTGAAATGACCCAGTTTAAAGGTCTAAAAAAACATTTTAAATGTCCAATTATTTCAAGTTTAAAGATCATAAACAACTTCAAGAAGATTACTATTTCAAGACAGTTCTCTATCTGTAATTTTGGGGTAGTTAATCTTATTGTAAATTTGTATGCAATAATCACTAATTTTAAGCACTGGAAGACTAAGTAGTATTAGGATATCTGTATTTATTGCTAGCAGCACCTAGAAGTATATTAACAAATGTAACACTTGCAGAAACCACTACAGATACAACATAAAAAGTATATATTAAAGAATCTGAATATATTTATTTTTATTTTGTGAATGTGAAATGCTTTTATACAACTTTAGCTTCTTTTTTACTTTCATTTGTGAGAAGTTTCTAAAATGTATTTTGTCATATTCACTGCATTTTCCCCAAATCTCCCCAGAACCCCCACTTAATCAAAAATTATGGTATCAAGAAGTAAAAGAAAATAATTTTAACAATACAAAACATACTTAATTACCCTTAATTTCTTAAAGAAATATTTACTTAAAGGTAAAAAACAAATAAGTGTGAAATTAAAAGATAATCATAAAATATTAAAATAGAACTCTTATAAAAAGAAGTTTAAAATTCAGTTAGTATACTAATAAACAACATTGGTCTTCAATAAAAGCAGCAATAAGTTGTGGGAAAAATTATTAAAAATAAATTTAGTGCCCAAACTGAATACAATGTAAGGTAAGAACTGCCTTGATAGTAGCCAAATTCTAAGCCAGGCAGTTTCTGGCAATTTACTCTCATCATACAAAGGAAAGAAAATACACATATTAAAGAGAATTTTTCCTATTTCCATTTGTGAAAAGACTTACAGATATTTCAATAGAAAAAGAAATGCAAGAGAACACAGAAGATCAAGTAAAGAGCAAGAGACAAAAATGGACCCACAGAACTGTATTAGCTATGTCAGTAAAAAGAACAACAGAAATGATGATCAATTATCTGTTAATATGTAATTTATGATAAAATAATGTATAGCCCATGGGAAATAGTGAAGAATGTGATGCAAATTTAAACTGTTCTAAGGTTCTACATTATACTCTAGAAGAGCTGGATGATATGGGTACTGTACATATAAACATGTTATCACTGAAATGAAATTAATTAAAAATATAAATATTCAGATATAGATATAAATGTATGAGATTAATTACAGATCCAAAGAGACAATAAAAATAAAAGGAAAAGTGGAAAATGGCAACCACACATGCAAAAATTATGACCTCACTTCAGTAAAATTCTGTACTATGAAGTAAGAGGAGGGGATGGTTTCCAGGGAACTTCTAAAAACTTGCCAGATGCTCTGATGGCAGACAGTACAAATGAGAATCATAGAAAAGAGAGCTAGTGCATGATATTTAGTTCGGTTTTGGACAACCAGTTTTGCAGTGTTAAATGTGATTAAATGTAGTCACAAGTCTTTGGAGTGACTTTCTTGGTTTAAACCCCAATTCCTCTTCAATTATATAAGATCCATCTCCACTCATTTTACACTCACTGCAAAACTCGAGCATTTGTTGGGAACCAAATGAAGTCCTGAGCTAATGCGTATTGTGAACATGAGCACAGTCATGTCAAGGACCCCAGTGCCGAAAACCCATAGGAATGGCAAGATCTTTCCCAGTTCCCAAGGAATAGTAAGGCTGTCTTCTTGCCCAAGTATGCATACATCCCCATTTTCTCAGTGCATGTTATATATATATATACAAAGAGCTAAACTGGCAGTGTTGGCACATGCCTATGCCTTAATCCAAAAACACTTCTGTGATATGAGGCCAGCCTAGTCTACAAAAGGAGTTCCAGTACAGTCAGGATTACACAGAAAAACCCTGTCTTAAAAAATCAAAAATCATCATCAACAGCAACAGGCAAACAAACAAAAAGACAAAGGTTGCATAATGGTAACAAAAGTCACCACACCAACATGAATGTGAATAATTTCATACAGCATCACCTTAGATAAAATTTCATAGGCAATCGATAGTTATTGAGAGAGGGAGAATTGGTCTTCTACAGGGCATTCACTCTTTGTTCTAACAATCAAACTTACATAGAGTCAATTCCACAAAATTACCTGCTAACAGACCACATAGAAATTTCTATAGAAGGCAGGCAAAATCAGGAAGGCAGCATGCCCCACCTTTGCTAACAAACAAATCTGGGCATACCCAAAGCTGGTTATTACCAAAGAGATGAGGAGAGTGGATGAATCCAGGATTCAGGGTTGTTTAGTAACTTTATCTAATGGTATGGAAAGTCAGATACTCCCCTTGAATGCTGGCTCTTTCCTGGGTGGTGTCACCTGTTCCAGAGTACTGCTTTGTCAGGTTCTACCTGCCCCTCTTTGTGATTTTGATATACATATCATCATTGGCCTTGCCTGTGGAATTTTCCAACTATGTCTGTAAGAACTAGAAACCTTGTGGAGATCAGCCTTAACTCTTACTCTTCTTCTCCTCCTTACTACTTCCCCTTCTTCCCTTTACTCTCCTTCTTTCTTCTACTTATTCTTTCCCTTACTCTTCTTATTCTTCCTCTCCTACATGCCCCCTCACTTCATTTTTTTCCCCTTGGCACAAAAAATGAGGAAAATGCAAAGGTAATGTATTTGAATTAAATTATTACCCTCAGACCCTTGCCTGCCATAGACTTCCACTTCTGAGCCCTGAGTGGGTACTGAGGCTGGTATTCAAGGCCTCCGATAAAAATGATTCCAAAAGTGGCTACAGTAAAGATTTGCATTCCTCTGCTTTGACTCCAACTATTCTTTCTTCATCAATATGTTTCTATTTATTGCTATTGGAAAGAACTTCTCTAGTTGTTTCAGCTTTTGCTGGATTCATTATCCATTATTGCCCAAGAGTTAAAATATTTCTCTATTGTTTGACCCTGGGTAATTCATCATCCATTTTTCGATTCTGTAACTCTGTTAAAATGTTTTCCACAATTTATATTACATTGTCTTTGATAATTACTTTATACAATCTATTTCCTGAAAGTGAAAGATTTGCTCAAGATAACAGAAAAAGTCAAGAACTGAACTGAGTATGGTTGTACCTACATAACTATAGTCCCAGCATTTCAGAAACTCAGGGAGGAGGGGGATCACTTGAGTTGAGGAATTTGAGATTACAAAGCATATGCATAATTGTGTGTGTGTGGTGAGAGAACATTCAGGAAATATCATGTTAATACTACTTTTATAGGTCAAAATAATTTCTAGCTAATTTCATTTTCTTCCAGGTAACAATAGTGTGAATGTACAAAAGGTTCAAAATTAAATAATATATGAAGTTCATAGAAATTGAATAAATTTTAAATTTCTTCCAATAAGTTTTATTAAATTATGCATGAAAGGCCTTGTGAGTTCTTTGAAACACAGCAATTACACTTTTGATAATAAATCCTGAAGTCTTTGGAAGGAAGAATATAAATAAAAGATACAAGCAAAATGCAAAATGTACCAGGTCTTTTCTTTTAGGATACTAATCAGCTCCCAGATCATGACACAGAGACTTCTTATGAGTTTTTTATGCTTGGCCATATCTTTTGCTTATCCCACTAGCTCTTATAACTTAACATGTTTCTCTTATTCTATATTATACCTCAGGGCTTTTTACCTCTTTTTCCCTATATCTTACTTTCACTGCCTCTTGTGTCTGTTTGGTAGCTGCCTGGCCTCTGGGCCTGGGTGTGTGCCTCATTCTCTACTCTTTCTTTTCTTCCTCCCTCATTATTTTTGAGCCTAGATTTCTTTTCTCACTTATTCTTCTGATTTCCAACCCCAACTATCCTTACTCAGGCTTGCTATTGGCCATTCAGTTCTTTATTAGACAAATTAGGTGCCTTACGTAGGCAAAGTGAAACAAACGCAACACATTTTTAGATAATTTAACACATACACTTGTATCACTAAACAAATGCAGCACAAACAAGCATAACACATCTTCGGCCAGTTAATATAATATTCCACAGCAGCAAAAATGTTGAACTAGAATTTGAACAGATAAATTGGGCTGTATCCAAAGTATTCACCAGTATTTTAGCAAATCTTATATTTGCTGGTACTCTGCCTTATTACTCTGCTTTTCATGCTTGGAACTGTACTTATCAACCAACAGTAGAATGTTAAATGTCTGATTTCTAAGACGGAGGCCATGTGTCATAAAAATACTCTATAGCTGAAGGAATAGAAACTCCAAAAACTGACAATGGATGACTGGATAGAAAACAAGGTTAGGAGACATAAATGGAAAGGAAAAAGAGAGGGCATTACACGGCAGAAGGGAGGAGGAGAGATCAATAACACTAAGAATGATTTATAAAGTCATAGGGAATTATATTATTTAATGTTTACTCAAAACTACAGACACACGTATATAAGTTAAGACAATCAGAGTGACAATGTTTGCTTAACCATTAAAGACTATCTCACATCAACTCCTAGATCAGGCATAATCTGAAATCCTTTTGAGTTGTTGGTCTTGGAATACCAAGCAGTGCACACAATAATATGAGTTGCTGCACCTGCCCTTGACTGCCTCTGAGAAAGTGAAGGTAAGACCCATTGATGAAAACACTGCATGCTTTAGACACAGAACTTAGTAAATTCAGTTTGGATCTGACTGCAGAGTCTCCTTTCTCAGGACCTCATTTATATAGGTGAAGGAATCATGCAGTTCCCCAATGGGGAAAAGCAAGCAATCATCCTATCCAGCTATAAAATTGATAAACCACAACAAAACCCAGCACAACAAGCTATTCCTAAAGGTTCAATAGTGGCATTTATATCCTGGAATTAAAGAATAACCGCCTAATTGGACTTCATGCCCACTCAACAGGAGAGAATTCATTGTTGGCACTATAAACTTAGCTAACTATCTTGGTGAGGCTGGTGAGGCCAGGAAGCATACAGGAGAAGCCAACCATCTGCAGCTGCATTCTAAAGACATTCATTCCTGCAACCACAGACAAGTGTACCACCTCTCACTTCTTCCCAACAAGCTTCTCTTTGCAGTAGACAGAAATCATTAGGGAAAAGCACAAGACATCAAAATGAAGGGATCAATGGATTATAGAGTGGCTATTTTTAAATAAAGCATTTATACAGTCCTTATATGGAAGGCTCAGAGAATGTTGTAGAAGATGGGGCAGAAATATTCTAAGAGCTGGAGGCCCTGAACAAATGCCTCCTAATGCTATAAACAAATAATCCCCTGCAACCTCAGAGGAACTTTGAACTGCAGACTGCAACTGCACACAGTGGACCAAGAGGTTGCAGTTGCAAGCAGAGGATCAAGAAGCTGCAACTGCACATAACTGATCAGGAGTGTGAACCAAGAGAGACCTCAATGGCTCTGTGAGACACAGACGGTGACTAAGAGTCTCAGAATAGAATAAGAGCAGCTCACTAAGACACATATAGTAATTGAAAGATTTAGACCAAGAGGAAAAGGCACTGCTGGCACCAATTAGAGGGAGAAAAGGGTAGGCAGAAATGCAAAATTTATTCAACAGCCTAAAAAGCAACATGATAATTCCAGAACTCAGAAGTCATACAACAGGTAGACCTGATAATCCTAACCCAGAAGAAGCAGAGGAAAACGATCTTAAAATATAACTTTATGAAGATGATAGAGACCTTTAAAGAGGAAATGAAAAATTCCCTTAAAGAAATAGAGGAAAACAAAAACAAAAACTTGGAAGAAATAAATTAATCTCTTAACAAAACTTAAGAAAACCAAGAAGAAGCAAACAAACAGGTGAAGGAAACAGTTAAAGACATGAAAACTGAAACAGAGGCAATAAAGAAAACACAAACCAAGGGATTTCTGGAAATGAAAAACCTGGGTAAGCGAATAGGAACTACCAACGCAAGCAGAACCAATAGAATGCAAGAGATGAAAGAGAGAATCTCAAATGTTGAAGATACTATAGAGGAACTAGATTCACCATCAACGAAAGTAATATATAAAGGCAAACCTATCAGATTTACACCGACTTCTCAATGAAAACTATGAAAGCCAGGAGGTCCTGGAAAGATATGCTGCAGAAACTAAGAGACCAAGGATGCAAGCCCAGATTTATATACTCAGCAAAGTTTTCAATCACCTTCAATAGAAAAAACAAATATTCCATGACAAAAACCAAATTTAAATAATACTATTTACAAACCTAGCCATACAGAAAGTACTAAAAGGAAAACTTCAACCCAAGGACACTAACTACATCCCCAAAAATATAAGCAGCAGATAACCTCCCACCAGAAAACCCCCAAAAAGGAAAACACACAAACACTAAAACCCCCCCCAAAAAAATCCAGGAATTAACAATCACTAATCATCTTAATATCAATAGACTCAATTTGCCTATAAAAAGAAAGGCACAGGCTTACAGAATTAATACAAAAGTAGGATCTATCCTTTTGCTGTATACAAGAAACACACCTCAACCTCAAAGACAGACATTAACTCAGAGTATAGGAATGGGTAAATTTTGTCCGATTAAATGGACCCAAGAAACAAGCGGCAAATAGACTTCTAACTAAAGTAAATCAAAAGACATGGAGAAGGACACTTCATTCTCATCACAGGAAAAAATCTATCAAGATGAAGTCTCAATCCTGAAAGTTTATGCTCGTAATACAAGAGCACCCACATATGTAAAAGAAACATTACTAAAGCTTCAATCGCACATCAAACCCCATATACTAATAGGGCATTAGTGTGTAGGGCACACTAAAGTAATAGGACATTAACATGCCACTCTCCCCAATTGACAGGTCAACCAGACAGAAAATTAACAGAGAAATAAGAGAAGTAACAGGTGTCATGACTCAAATGGACTTAACAGACATCTATAGAACATTTCACCCAAACAGAAAAGGATATACCTTCTTTTCATCACCTCATGGAACCTTATCTAAAATTTACCACATCCTCAGTAACAAAGCAAATATCAACAGATACAAAAAAAATTAGAAAAACTTCCTGTATCTTATCAGATCACCATGATTTAAATGGTTAGAATACAACAACACTAATTGGAGAAAACCTAATAGAAAGAGATTAAAGACTTCCTAGAATTCAACAAAAATGAAGGCATAACTTACCCAAATGTATGGGACACTATGAAAGCAGTGCTAAGAGAAAAGTTCATAGTACTAAGTGCCTACATTAGAAAATGTGGAGAAATTTCACACTAGCAACTTAACAGCACACCTGAAAGCTCTAGAACAAAAATAAGCAGACTCACCTAGGAGGACAAACAACAGAAAATAATCAAATTGAGGGCTGAAATCAATAAAATAGAAACAAAGAAAACAATACAAAGCATCAATGCAACAAAGAGTTGGTTCTTTAAGAAAATCAACAAGATAGACAAACTCTTATCCAAACTAATCAAAAGGGAGAGAGAGAGAGAGAGAGAGAGAGAGAGAGAGAGAGAGAGAGGGAGAGAGAGAGAAAATTCAAATGAACAAAATCAGAAATTGTTGTAGTATGGAGCAGCGGGGCTGCATCCCTGTCACCCGGCCGCCCGCATGGCTAGCTTTATACCCGAAATAATTACACAGGAACGGTATTCATTTAAATACTGCTTGGCCCATTAGCTCTAGCCTCTTATTGGCTAGCTCTCACATCTAGATTAACCCATTTCTAATATTCTGTGTAGCCCACGAGGTGGCTTACCAGAGAAGATCTTAACCTGCGTCTGGCTGGAGTGGGAGAATCATGGCGACTCACTGACTCAGCTTCTTTCTCCCAGAATCCTGTTCTGTTTACTCCGCCTACCTAATTTTCTGTCCTATGAGGGCCAAGGCAGTTTCTTTATTAGTTAACCAATGAAAGCAACAGATAAGATACAAGACCCACCTCCATCAAGAAATGAAATGGGGGACATAACAACAGATAAGGAGCAAATCCAGAGAATTATTAGGCCATACTAGAAAAACCTGAATTCCACAAAATTGGAAAATGTAAAATAAATGAATAATTTTCTGGATAACTACCACATACTAAAATTAAATAAAGATCAGGTAAACAACTTAAATAGACTTATAAACTACAAAGAAAGAGAATCTGTCATCAAAAGCTTCCCAACCAAAAAAAGCATAGGACCTGATAGATTTAGTGCAAAATTCTAACAAAACTTCAAAGAATAGTTAATACCTATACTCCTCAAATTTTTCCACATATTAGAAACAGAAGGAACATTGCAAAACTCTTTCTATGAGGCTAAGGTAGCCTGATAGCAAAACCACACAAAGACTCAACAAAGAAAGAGAATTAAACCAATCCCCTTCATGAACATTGATGCAAAAAACTCAACAAAATACTGGTCAACAGAATCAAAGAACACGTCAAAAAAAAATCATCCACCATGATCAAGTGTACTTTATTCCAGAGATGCATGGATGGTTCAACATATGAAAATCTATCAATGTAATACACAATATAAATAAACTTCACAAAAAATATATAATCATCTCATTAATGCTGAAAAAGAAGTTGACAAAATCCTACATCCCTTCATGGTGAAGATCTGGATGAGTTCAGAGATACAAGGAAGGTATCTAGACATAATAAAAGAAATACAACAAAACGACAGCCTACATCAAATAAAGGGAGAAATTCAAAGCAATTCCACTAAAATCAAAAACAAGACAAAGCTGTCCACCCTCTCCATATCTATTCAAAAATAGCTCTTGAAACTGTAACTAGCGTAATAAGACAACAAAAAGAGATCAAGGGGATACAAATTGAAAAGAAAAAAATTAAACTTTCACTATTTACAGATGATATGGTGGTATACATAAGTGCTCCCAAGAATTAAACCAGGGAACTTCTACAGCTGATAAATACCTTCAGTAATATGACAGGTTACAAGATCAACTAAAAAAATAAGTATCCCTCCTATATACAAATAATATATAAAATGAGAAAGAAATTAGAGAAACACTACCATTCACAATAGTCACAAATGACATGAAATATCTTGGTGTAACATTAACTAAAGAAATGAATGAACTGGTTGACAAGAACTTTAAGTCTTTGCAGAAAGAAATTGGAGAAAATATCAGAAAATGAAATGATCTCCCATGCTCTTATATAAGTAGGATCAACATAATTAAAATGACAATCCTACCAAAAGCAATCTACAGATTCAATGCATTCCCCATCAAAATTTCAACACAATTCTTCACAGACCTTGAAAGAACAACACTCAACTTAATATGGAAAACCAAAGACCTAGGATAGCCAAACAATCCTGTATAATAAAAGAACTTCCGGAGGCATCATAATCCCTGACATCAATTTTTATTATAGAGCTACAGTAATGAAAATGGCATAAAAACAAACAGGTGGACCAATTGAATCGAATAAAGGATGCAGATATTAATCCACACACTTATGAATGCCTGATTTTGACAAAGAAACCAAAATTGTACTATGGAAAAAAGAAAGTATCTTCAACTAATGGTTCTAGCATAACTGGATGTCAGCATGTAGAAAAATACAAATAGATCCACACTTTCCCCATGCACAAAACTCAAGTATAAATGGATTAAAGACCTCAATATAAATCCAACCACGCTGAACCTGATAGAAGAGAATGTGGGAAATAACCTTCAATACATGAGCACGGGAGACCACTTCCTATATATTACACCAGTAGCACAGACACTGAGAGCAGCAACAAATAAACGGGACCTCCTGAAACTGAAAAGCTTTTGCAAAGCAGAGGACATGGTCAATAAGACAAAATGTCAGCATACTGAATGGGAAAAGATCTTCACCAACACATTAGACAAAGGATTGATGTCCAAAATATATAAAGAACCCAAGAAATTAGATATCAAAATATCAAGCAATATAATTAAAAATGGGATACAAATCTAAACAGAGAATTCTCAACAGAAGAATTTCAAATGGCTGAAAGACACTTAAGGAAATGTTTAACATCCTTAACCATCAGGAAAATGCAAATAACTCTGAGATATCATCTTACATCTGTCAGAATAGCTAAGATCAAAAACACCAATAATAACTTATGCTGTAGAGGATGCAGAGTAAGGAGAAAACTCCTCCATTGCTGTTGGGAATGTAAAATTATTCTGCAATTCACTATGGCAGTTTCCTAGAAAATTGGGAATCAACCTGCCCCAAGACTCAGCAATACAACTCTTAGGCATATACCCAAAGATTTCTCAGCCATACTACAAGAACATTTGTTCAACTATGTTTATAGCAGCATTATTTGTAATAGCCAAAACCTAGAAACGACCTAGATGCCCCTCACCAAAGAATGGAGAGAGAAAATGTGGTACAGTTACACAATGGAGCACTACTCAGAGTTAGAAAACAATGACATCATGAAATTTGCATGCAAATAGATGGAACTAGAAAAAATCATCCTGAGTGAGGTAACCCAGAACCAGAAAGATGAGCATAATATGTACCCAACCACAAGTGAATACTAGCTGTAAAGCAAAGGATAAGAAGCTTATAGTCCATGACCCCAGAGAGGCTAAGTAACAAGGAAAACCCTCAGAGAAACATACAGAGATTCTCCCCACCCCAGGGCAGGGGAAACAGACAAGATCTCCTGAGAAAATTGGGAGCATAGGTGTGGGGATCTCTCTTCCAAGGAAGGGGGAAGGGGAGGAGGTGGAAAAAAAAAAGGATAAGGGATGAAAACTGGGTAGTCGAGATGAGGTATGGATAGAGACAAAGGAAAGAATTATATTGATTGAAGGAGCAATTATGGAACTAGCAAGGAATCTGGCACTAGAGTACATTCTAGGAATCCATAAGGATGACCCCATCTAAAACCCTAACCAATAGTGGAGAGGGTGCCTGAGCTGGCCTTGCCCTATAGTCATATTGATGACTATTTTAAAGGTTACCATAGAAACTTCATTCAGCAACTGATGGAAGCAGATGCAGAGAACCACAGCAGAGCATTGGTCTCAGGTCCCAAAGTCCAGTTTAAGAGAGGGAGGAGTGAGAATACTAATAAAGAGTTCAAGACTATGATGGGGTTATCCACTGGAACAGCTTATCTGAGCTAATGGAAGCTTTCCAACTCTAACCTGACAGCCAGGGAACAAGCAAAGGAACAAACTAGGTACTCAATGTGGGTGACAGTGTATGACTGGAGCAGACTGTGGGGCCACTGGCAGTGAGAACAAATTTATCCCTACTGCTTGTTCTGGCTTTCTGGAATCCATTTTCTGAGGACAGATACCTTGCTCAGCCTAGGTATAGGGAGGAGCAACTGGTCCGGCCTCAAAGCAATGTGCTTAATATTGTTGACTCCCAATAGGAAGCCTTACCCTCTCTGAGAAGTGGATGGTTGGTTGGATGGGGGTGGAGGAGGGTAAGTAGAGGGAGCAGAAGGAGGAGAAAGAGTGGGAAATGGATTTGGCATGTAAAATGAGAAAAGATAGTTTAAAAAAATAAATTAAAAAAACCCTAATCTATTTCCCCAATTCCAATAAAGTACTGTAGATAAGCAAATTTACTAATAATAGTAATGTTTCTAATAAAGAATCCAAACTTGAAATTAAAACATAAGAAAATAAATAAATAGATTAATAGAGAAGTAATAAATAAATAAATGAATAAATAAAGTTATTCCATAAAGAGGAAAATTTATACCTGGTAAGAATTGCAGAAAGAAGTGGAAGTGTAGTTAATCAAAACTACACTTATATTCTAGATAATATATTGTATGAAATTTTGAAGAAATAATAAAAATATATTGAATTAAAATTTGAAAAGGATGAATCATAGAACATGTAGCTGATTCTCTCCAAATGGACAGGGTGTAAGCAGGTCCTAGATAGAAATATGTTTTTTACTCCACTCAACTTCACCTTCTGCTTTTTGTTTAAATTTTTATTTTATTTTTATTTATGTGCATGTATGCATTTTTATGGAAGCTTGCATGTATGTGGGTTCACTTAGAAGTCAAAGTTGGCTCTGGACCTTCTGGAGCAGAAGATGAAGAAGATTATGACACACCTAATATGGATGCTGTGAATCACTGAGGCATTTTTTTTCACTTCTAAATTTCTGTTTTTCTTTTTCTGATCCCTAATAATATGTAGCTTTGAGATGACATGCACAACACACACACATACACACACATGCACATGCCCACACACTCACACATACATAAACACAGAACACACACAAACACAATGCACATATATATATACACACACATACACATATACCACACATACAAAACACAAACAGCACACTAACACACACGCAAACACAACAAACACAGAAGACACAAATATGCACACACATATATAAACACATATACACACATCCACCACACATACAAACACATCAAAATTAAATACATTATTTTTATTCAAATCATGAGAAGGGAAAACAAGACAATATACTTAGTGAAAATCTTACTGAGGCCTTCTAACCAAACAGTACACACACACACACACAAATGCGGCAATTACCTCTGTAAAATATAATTATTATTAAATGTGTATTTATTTTTATTGGATTTCTAATATTCTTTAGAAACATAGACAAGATCAGCTATTGTTGAATTTGAATACACATGGAGCATCCCAGCAGAGAAATGATGAACTATTAAGAGTATTTGATATATTTGAATTGAATTGACAGGATTCAAAGAATTGCTATAACTCAAGAAAATATTTAAATCAAACATTTGAATACATTTATTAAGAACCATATATAGTATATTAAATATTTTTGCTGGTTATATTTTTGGTTTGAATTTTTATGTTTTTGTTTGGCTGTTTTATTTTTGAGACACTGTCTCTTGTACTTCAGGCTGGTATTGGATTTTATATGTATGCAAGGCTGTATTTGATCCTTCTGCCTTCCAACCCCCGAAGGCTGGATTGAAGGCAAGGACCACCATGCCTTCCTAAGAAAAATCTGAAAAGGAAGAATAATTATACAATTTTCCCACCTTACTTAAAGTTATTCTCGAGAAATAAAAGAATTGTACTAAATAAGCACACAAAAACTGCAATGGAAACCTACTGGTATTAGTTGCAACACACAAAAACTACTCTTTGACAGTGGTAAGGGGACTGTTAAATTCTGAAATCATCTTTTTTATACCGTTAGAAACAAATAAAAGGACTAAAACACAAATACTTCCCTTAATGAAGTAACTGAGGCTGGCTCATGACAAAAGTTTGCTTTCCATGTAGGATACACAACTATTTTGAATATAATTAATATGTATTTTGAATATAATTAATATGTGTGCTAAAGGTTAATTACTTTTCTTATGTGAGCGCTTGTAACTTGTGATGTAGTAACTAGGGGCGGCTGGGCTACGTCCCCAGCACCCGGCCGCCCACATGGCTAGCTTTGTACCCGAAAT
>JABTXL010004655.1:1004685-1126463 GCA_025134845.1 Neodon shergylaensis | reverse complement strand
CTAGCTTTGTACCCGAAATAATTACACAGAAACGGTATTCATTTAAACACTGCCTGGCCCGTTATCTGTAGCCTCTTATTGGCTAGCTCTTACATATCGATCTAACCCATTTCTAGTATCCCTGTAACACCACGAGGTGCGCTTACCAGGGAGGATCTTAACCTGCGTCTGGCTGGAGTGGGAGCATCATGGCGACTCTCTCACTCAGCTTCTTTCTCCCCCAATCCTGTTCTGTTTACTCCACCCATCTAAGGGTTGGCCTATCAAATGGGCCTAGGCAGTTTCTTTATTAGTTAACCAATGAAAGCAACAGATAAGATACAAGACCCACCTCCATCATAGTGACAAGTATATCTTTCGGCATTTGAGGTTTTCATTCCCATTTTCTGACTTTTTTGTATGAACTGAAAATACCTTTGCAAAATGTGACTTTCCAGAGGAGCTGGAGAAGATGAGAGAAGTTTTTGTGTGGTAGGTTGTAGGCACCACCTCCCATGCTTGCATCACATAAGTTTTACCTGAAATCTCAAGTTAAATCATAAAACCTTTCTTTAATATTCATTTAATAAAGTCTTAATTATTCTTGACATATTTCTGACATGTCATTTTTAGAGAAGTGTTCGCCTACCCTCTAGATAGAAAAAATAAAATTTGCTTATTATATAAGCCCATCACTCTCCACCTCTTCCTACCTCTCTTCAAAAATTGGATCATCATTTTCTTACATAATACTTCCAATGGAAGTCTTTTAAATTTTGTTCCATGTTTTGAGTTCTCTCCCATTTTCTCATTAATTTTGTGTGTGTTCTCATGTTGATCTAAACTTTATTGATGGGTTCATGTTGTTGGGTTCCTAGAAGCTCATCATTCTTGGTGAGTTTTTTTTTTTTTGAAGTAGAATTTTCCTTTAACTATTAACAATATGTCTTATCTTGCTGTTTTGCGATGGCCATATGTATACTCCCCTCTGTTGCTAAACTTTTATGCTGCATTCTTTTCTTTTAAAAGATGTCTAAAACATACTTCTAAATTTCAGTTTTTGTCAGTGATAGTAAGTGTACAAACTTGGCTTTGTGGGAGCCTAGGCAGTTTGGATGCTCACCTTACTAGACCTGGAAGGAGGTGGGTGGTCCTTGGACTTCCCACAGGGCAGGGAACCCTGATTGCTCTTTGGGCTGACAAGGGAGGGGGACTTGATTGGGGGAGGGGGAGAGAAAGGGGAGGCGGCGGTGGGGAAGAGACAGAAATCTTTAATAAATAAATAAATAAAAATATATTTAAAAAAAACATTTATATGTGTTTTGTTGAATTTTTATTGGCCTCTCTTTAAACATGACACTGGTCATCAGTTTTACTTGTTTCCTCTTCTTTATTCCCATTCCCTCTTTCACAGCTACTTAAGACAAAATGTATTAATTGAAAAATTGAACTCTTTGCTATGAATTATAGTAAAGAGCATTTTGGTAAAGTCTTTATGGAGAGATATGGATTCAAGTACTTTAGAATGTCCTGACAATTGCATTGGCCATGGTGTTTTGTCACAGAAATAGAAGCCCTAAATAAGTTAAAAACTATGAAAACATAAAACAAAAATAAGTAAATAAGAGATGTCTATCAGTCAACTAGGGGATAGAAAGGCTTATTTGACTTATACATTCATATGATTGTTCGTCACTGAAGGACGCCAGGGCAGAAACTAAAATAAGGCAGACACCTAGAGATGGAAGCTGTTGTAAAAGCCACAGAGGGTACCCGTCAATGATTTTGCTCAGCCTGCTTTCTAAAAGAACCTATGACCACCAGCCCAGGGATAATGCCACTCACCACAAATTGGGGCTTCCCCCATCAATCACTAAGAAAGTGTCCTAGGGCTGGATCTTATGAAGGTATTTTCTCAATTGAGATTACTCTCCTTTTGGAGAACTCTAGTTTGTGTCAAGGTGACATAACACTAGCCATGACACCGCTTGAAATCTTTGTCCTTTATATTTGATCACCACTTTATCATTTCATTACCACTACTTGAACCATACAAGTTCTCCTCTTTCCATCTGTTACATTTTATTTATTTTATTTCTGATGACTGGCTGTGCACTTATGATTCATATTCCATAGTGGTACTTTTTCCTTAAGGTCCACAGTATGTACAAAATTTATATGTGGCATCAGACACTCATATTGTCATAATTATGTATCCAAAAGATTCAAAATGCAATCTTTCAAATGAGTTGTTTTTACCAGTTAACACCTGAAGTTTATGTATTGTGGAATACAGAACTCAAACATTATGTGTAACAGTACCCATTTGCTACAATGAAACTGTAGGTCACAAGACATTCTTGAAAAAATAATTCATATTTCACAAACTGTGTCAATTACATATTTTTAATACCAAAAGCAAAAATACTCATCTGTTTTCCTATAACAGTACCATGCTATTAGCAATTGTCCATTACAAGCCATTGTCCACAAAATCTCATTATCACTTTCTAATGTTTGATTAAATTTTTTGTCATATGAGGTGATATCTTGTTTTTTGCTTCTAGGTCCAGATGCCACAAACATATTTTATCAACTTTTAAAAATTTTTTGTTCTTCCTGGTGATGTTGGTAGGGTTTTTGAAGGTTACATCCGTGGGGCGCGATTACCCTTTCTCACATAGAGACACATCAGGGGATAGTTATTCTTTCCACTGTTAGTTTTCTTTTCTCCATCTTCTGTGATGTACCAGTTAGTTCGCTAAGCTTTTTTCTACTGAAAGTGAAATCGTATTAGCCTTCTCTTCTTAAGATTTTATATTCTCAGCTGTTTTGTCATAATAGGATCTGAATACATAGATTGCAATAATTTGAGTTAAAGTGCCTAGTTATAAAACGGTATTTTAGAGAAAAAACTTGAAATTTCAAAAATTTTAAAAGTTTTAAAGAGAATGAAGAGTTTTAAAGTGCTGAAGTTGAAATGTTTTGTATTGGAATATTAATATTCACAAAGTATTCTAGGATAATGGGAGAAGAATGAGAGAGTTGTGGTTTAACTTGGTCATATCTGTCATAGTGACATGGGTTCAATTTTATTGGATACTTTTATATGAGTTTCACACAATCTAGAATTGTTTTGGAAGAGAAGACTCAGTTGAGAAAAATAACACCTCCAGATTTGCCTTTGTGCAAGCCTCTGGTTCACTTTTTGATTGATGTTTTATGTGGGATGGCCTAGCTCTCTCACTCTGGGCAATGCAACCCAGTGGCTGATGATCCTGAGCAATGTAAGAAAGCAGGGTAAGCAAGCCCTAAAAAACAAGTACATGTTTCCATGGTCTCTATATCAAACCTTGCCCCCAGATCCCTGCCTTGAGGTCTAGTCACGACTTCCCTCAATGATGAAGACTATGAGCTGCAAGATGAATAAATCCTTTCCCTACCTATGCAACAAAGTAAGTATGTGACCTAATTTAGCAAGATACACTTTTCAGTATTTTTGAACCTGGAAGGGGTAGAAAGTTAGATAGCCTTGTGATTATCTGATTTATTTAGAATCTTTCTAGTTAGGCAGTAATCTTTATAATTTTTGCTGCTCTACATTTATTTTTCACTTGTAATATAAGGTTCACATCTTTGTATATTTAAATTTGAAATAGCAACTGCTGTGTTGCTTCAATAAATCAACAAAGAATTTGAATAAAGAAGAGAAAGAGGCGGAAGGGCAATCTACAGTTATAAGCCAGAGAAAGTCAAACCGAACATTATAAAAATAACAGAAAAAATTTTGAGCAGTTTACATTTTGGGGCACAAGGGTAATTATAGGAAGCAATAATAAGAGTCCCATTTTCACACATGCTTTAACCCATTAATACAATATTTATCATTTAATTGAATTAATGTAATTAATATAAAGACATTGTAAATTAGATCTCAAGGCACAGCGTGGAGGCTATAATATTGCTGGTCACAGCAAACAGGATATTAGCATCTATTGGTCAGAAAAGGCAACAGGGAAAATAATAGAGCTTGGAGGCTGCCCTGTAGGAAAGGATGAGATGTGAGGCTAAGAGTTAATTGGCTTCACACACTACACTATTATTTCTTTATGTTCTTGTTTGTGAATTGTTTAATAGGCTTGTACAAATATTAAAATGGTACAAGGTAACTTCATACTATCCCCAACAGAGGCTGTGTATTCAGGGCTGAGCCTTCATGAGCACACATGCCTGTTTAAGATAAAACTTCTAAGCAGTCTAAAGAAAATAGTGAATCCTATTAGCTAGGATTCATAGGATTCATGCACCTCTGCCAAATCAGTTTCATTATCACACAAAACCCAAATGACAAAAGAGAGGAGCTCACCTTTAAATGAAAATTTCATGAGAACTTGTTTTTGTGTTCAAGTTTAGAGATTTGGAATCTGTATTTTGAATAAGCTCTTGGAAAACACAGACAAGAGTGCCATTTTCATTATTATTTCTTAAGATTCTAATGAGGCAATAAGGACTGGTTATTTTATACTTTGAGTTGATTTGGATCTATTCCCTTTAGTTTCTACTGGGAAGTACACACAAACATATGAATTCTTCAATTGCATATAATGGTTTCATTTCATTATTGTTCATGCTTAGCAGACATGCTCAGCAGGGCTGCCCATTATTTGCTTACCGTGATTTAATTTAGTTTCTGCCTGCTGCCAGGATACAATAGTCATGATACGGTGCTTGCATGGCATCACCGTTATCCTAAACATTATACTTGTGCACAGACTAGGAATTCAAGAGTGCCAGCATTGACATAGGATTTTTTAAAACCCCGATGTTGAAGTAATTTACTACTTTGCGTTTGTGTGTGTGTGTGTGTGTGTGTGTGTGTGCATGCTGTGAAGGCCAGAATATGACATCAATATGTCTTCCTTAATTGCTTTTCCATCTCAATCTTTTGAGACAAGGTCTCTCACTGAACCTAGAAATCACCATTCCAGCTAGAAGGGCTAGCCTGGGACCTTTTGATCTGCCTACCTCTCTGCCCCTTGTTAGTACTAAAGATACATAACAACACACTAGCTGTTTACAAGAATTGAGGGCACCCATCTTGGGTTAACTACGCTGTGTAGCAACTACTTTACCCATGGAGCTGTCTCCTCAGTCCTCCAAGGATCATTTTAATGATTATGAAGTCTCAACAAGAACACAAGTGAACATATCTGGGAGCACAAAAAATTATGTCTGCTCTTTTTTGTAGGCAAAAAAAAATCTATCATATCTGCTTTTAGAAATACATTATGTTATTCACAGTTATTGCTACTGTTTTTTAGCGTTTTCTTGGATTAAGGGAAATTCTTTTTTTATTAAGAATTTTTTATACAATCTTCTCTCATTTGATATCTAAAATTTGATACACTAGTTAAAATTAAATTATACACACACATATGCACATATAACATAAACATGCACAGAGACAACACAATGGGAGAGACAAATACAGGACACTGCATTATCAAACAGTGAGAAACTATAAATGTCTAATAATATTTCAAATATTTAAATATTTATTTTTATTTATTTAATGTTTTCTCTCTCTTTGTGTGTATGTGTGTTTCTGTGTGTGTGCATTCATGTGCACTGGGGCATGCATGCCAAGGCATTCAGGAAGAGGTCAGAAGATAACTTTTCATAAACTGGTTTTTTCTTTTCATCTCTTTTCACTTTTTCGCTGAGGCAGGGTCTCTATTTTGATTTATTTCACTTCACTGAAATGTGAGCTTCTGGCTATGTCTCCTGCATCTGCTTACTACCTTGTAGTAAAAATGCTGGCTCTAGGAAAACAGATGAGAGCCTCTCATCCAGGTACCTCACTTGGGTTCTAGGTTTGAACTCAGGTCATCAGGTGTGCACAGCATGTCCTTTTACCATGAGTCATATTGCTCCATCGTTTTAATAATCCCAATGACACACGAATTCATATACTCAGGGTTAGCATTGTGGATAAAATTTGTGAATCCAAAGCTTCCAAGACTGTATTCTACAGCTAGTTTTCATGTCCTTGAAATATTCTTTTTGTCGCATACTCAGTTGTTTACAGTTTATTGTAAGTAATTTCCAAGAGCAGAAAATTTACTCCACCCACATAATGTTACATAATTAAAATGATTTTATTAATGTTTCCAAACAAGTTTAAATGTCAATTTTCTCTATAGTGACTCTATCCTAAATATATTCAGATGTGTGCTTAATGATCAAGTGTTTAACTACTAGTCCTGAACATATTCCATATCCATTTTGTTTAAATGTGTGTGATTTATGCCCATGTGTGACTTTAAGTGTATCCATGTGTGTTCATAGGGGTGCAGACACACTCAGAAGCCAGAAGTTGATGTCAAGTATCTGATTCTATCACTGCCTTATAACTGTTCACAAAGTCCCCTGATTAGGAAGATTAGCCATTAGCACAACCAAATGTTCCTCCTACTTCGGCCTCCAGGCATGTATGCAAACACATAATAAACAAAAGAAACGTAATTAAAAATATTTAGGATCCTGGTCTAAATATTTTCACTGTACAAATAAGTGATTAATTCTCATATAAAACAATGCTAGAATTACTTCTTTGGCCAACGAAGTCTCTAATAAACTATGGCTTAATAACCACATGGAATATTACTCATGCTTGAATAACAAAAATTAAAATAATAAGAAATTGTATTCCAAACTCAAAAAATACTTTTAGTGTAAATTTTATCAACCCCATGGTATGCTCCACAAATTTGATTCAAAATTTTCTAATATATAAATTCATTGAAAAGAAATACACATAATTTTACTTCTTGTACACCTGAGCAGGATAGTGCTCTATAAAGCAAATGAAGTATGATTAATCTCAATTTAAATTTATGACCCCAAACCAGATGTGTTTTACACACTCTGTTACACTTTGGAGACAGAACATTATTATATAGATTAAAACAATGAAATATTGTAGAATGATTTTTTTTTTAGATTTGATGCAGCAAGGACTGAACAAAGGAAATAAACATTTCACTGAGGAGCCATCTCTCATGTATTCTAAGCATAGCATTGCTGCGGGATGTCTTTCTGTATATGTGTCACTTTTATTGGTTGATAAATAAGGTTGTTTCAGACAGTGGCTTAGCAGGGTAAAGCTGTGTGGTAAATCTAAACAGAGACAGGGAGAGAGAGCACAGGCAGAGTAGAAGAGATGCCATGATGTTGCCTAGAGAG
This sequence comes from Neodon shergylaensis, assembly GCA_025134845.1. Lineage (NCBI taxonomy): Eukaryota > Metazoa > Chordata > Mammalia > Rodentia > Cricetidae > Neodon > Neodon shergylaensis. Next base: position 1,119,239 of record JABTXL010004655.1, on the reverse strand, counting down.
TAATGTACCACACCAGTAAGCCGCAGCCTTGTGGCAATATACACATTAATAAAATAGAGCTAGCCAGTAAGAAGTCTAAGACATTGGACAAACAGTGTAAATTAATAAAGTTTCTGTGTGATTATTCAGATCTGGGTGCTGGGAAACAAAAGTGCAGTCATAGCATAACATAGAATAATTGAGCACGTAATACTGATGCCTTGGCAAAATGCAATGTCTGAATATTTTACCTTAGGAACATAGAAGGATTCTATGATACAAAGTTATCAACATGACCAATCAAACAGCATAAAATGTGAATCAATTCAACTGTTAGCATGTGAATGTTATCATCTAAAAATGATTTTGTTCAAAATGACTCAAAAATCTTAAATCAAACAATGTTAATTGATCCAAAATTATTCACATTAAACAGAGGTTCAAACTCACATTTTAAATGATTGAAAAGCATTGACAAAATGATGCAGTCTTCTTTATATATTGCCCTCAATGAATTTTAATAGAGGGCTGATTTTTTCCACTAAAACAAAACCAAAAGACTCTAAGCTTTTAAACAAAGTCCTATTGTGGAACACCATGCCTCTATTGTGAAATACAGATCAGACCAACCTATTGTTTCAGAATATTACTAAGAAATGCCCAAAGTAAGAGTAGGAAAAACATAACACTTATGTAAACAAGTTATACTCCAGGCAGTAGGAAGTCTAATCTACAGAATATGTGTTTTAAGTACCTCACTATATTTAAAGGAAGAGAAAACAAACGTTGGCATCTAGTTGTTCAAACACTTAACTTCTTTAATTTTAGAAATAGTTATAAACGTGGTATAATGGACGGCTATAGTCATTGATGAGAACAAAAGCTCCAGATGGAGTTTCTTCATCATGTGTTTTGCAGCGAGATGTTGATAATTGGGGAACAAATCTGGTTGTGACTAGTATGTCATGGTGGAAGACACTGCACAGATGAATGTAACTAACCCATGAGAATGAGGGGAAGCCTTTAGGACTGAAGACAAAAAGAGAGAAATGATGTCAAAGCCCATGGCTGAGCATGTGACTGTTCTCTCAGAGGAGTGGATTTGGTCTTCTGCCCTCCTTAGAAACTTGGTACACAGCTCATCTAGTTCCACCTCTAACTGTTCCCACAGCTGCTCTCGCCATTTTCAGCATCTTGAGTGTAGGAATGGCTTCACTTAACTCATCTCTATAATTTGTTAAATTAAATCTACTGAAACAGAACAGTAAGATTTCATTTGTCCTCCACACTTGATCTGGAGGACACGGCACTTCCAAAGTGTCACAGGAGCTAAACAGCCTTCATGAAATCTCTATCTATATTTCTCGTAACTAATTTCAACCCCAGACACCTGCAAAACAGGGGAGCACAGCTACCAAATAAAATTGGCACTTCACAAAAGAAATAACTATGTTTATATCTAGGTTTCTAGTTGCAAATCTGTTAATTACAATCTTCTCCCTGGGAAAAAAAAAAAACAAGGAGAGCAACCAGAAGCTACTGTGGGGTGATAACTCATATTTGTGAGCTTCTCAGGAGACAAATTTAGGAGACAAACTTAGGAGACAAGCCTATGGGAAATTCTTACCCGTGTTTAGATTGGCTTAACTGAGGCAAGAGAAACCTATTCTGATGTTAGGCACTTATCCATGGTCTGGGAACCACAAAAGAAATGAGAAAAGGAATTAGAACTGAGCAATAGCATTAATAGTTCTTTTCCCTAAGCATTGATGCTACCGTGCTATTTCTGCCAAGATGGACTACACTTTCAGTTAGCCAAAATAAACTCTTCCTTAATTAGATTCCTAAGGTATTTCATAACAGAAAAATAAAAGTACAGAATGCATGTATTCTTCCTATTTCTTTCACACACAAGTGTGTGTGTGTGTATGTGTGTGTGTGTATCTGTCTATTATGTATCTGGGTCTATGTCTATGTCTCTGTGTGTGTCTCTGTGTGTTTCAGGTTCTCTTTGTGTATGTGTGTCTGTCTGTGTCTGTGTGTTTGGTATGTCTGTGTTTTATGTTTGTCTATGTGTCTGTTTTTGTAAGTTTGTGTCCGTGTGTCTGTGACTATTTGTCTGAGTCTGTCTCTCTCTTTGTGTGTGTGTGTATATCTGTGCATCTGTGGGTCTGTGTGTATCTGTGCCTCTGTGGGTCTGCATTTGCACCTGTGTGTGTGCTCCTGTGTCTTTTTATGGGTGTATATGCGTGCATGTGCACTTGTGTGTCTCTGTGGGCCTCTCTATGTGTTTCTGTGTCTCTGTGCATCTATGTCTGTGTGTATCTATGTGTGTGTGTATGTGTCTGTATTTATGTATGTGTGTGTGTCTTTGTGGGTCTCTGTGTGTATGTGTCTGTGTGTTACTCTGTGTGTATCACATACTCTTGAGTAAAGATGACAAGTACAAATACAGTTCATTAATTCAATCAGATTCTATAAATAACTTGAAGTACTGTTGAAAATTCTACTTATTTCTCTTTTATGCTACTCAATCATTTTCATAGACAAAACAGGGTTAAAAGAAATAAGTGCATATTTGCCCTTAAAACCTGCTGTGAATTTATTCAAAGCATTACTAAATTATTTTAAATCAGGTTTCTTCTACTACTCTATGTTCACTCATGAATTTCTCCTTAATTTTTCACAGTAAACACGGAATAAAAAGTCTAGGTCTTATTCGAGAAGATGTATGTCCTCATTAAAGCTATTTTTCAGTTGATTTCAGTTGTGTCAACTTATGATTAACCACACTAATGAAGAGAAGCAGTATCACAGAGAACTCGGCATGGAGAAATGCAAAGCTATTTATTTTTGCACCGATGTATTTTATTTCATTTTTCAAGCAGAGTCACAGTCATCAAAATGGTTTACTTAAGCACACAAAACCATTATAGGTTCCCAACCTTCTAATTATTTATTTTAGTAGATTAAAAGGAAGTAAACTGGAAATGTTGTGATAAATGAAAAGAATCTTAAATGAGATTTTTTAAATTGTTACAGTGAAAACTGTGAAACCTGAGATATGTATGAACAAGAAACTACTTGGCGAGAATATACATGTATTTGTGCATGATTACATATAAACCAACATAGATTTTCTTTGCACATTTGTCCATATTTCATGCATGCACAAGGGAATGTTGTTGAAACATTATTAAAAATAGAGGTAATATCTTATACTAAAAGTACTTAGTCTGGAAGACATAAATGACAGCATATAAAAGTGCAATAATATAATAACTTTCTCTTCACTATTTTAACAAAATATATAATTCAATTCACACTTAAAACATAAATAAAATAAACTCATATTTACAATATGCTAATATTTAAGCATGCATTAAATGCCTTATAATTTATCTTGTGTTCAACAGATGAATTAGCTTTGAACTAAGATACCCCGAAGAAAAACAGGCTATCTAAAAAAAAATGGAAATATATTAAAAATTAGTAGAACTTAATTCTGTACTTTTCAGATCTCATGGGGTTTGAAATATTCTCTTACTCCTAGGGTGGTTCACAAATGGGATGATATATGCATATCAATGTAATATGCTTCTCTTGCATATCATTTTTATGTGTGCTTATGGACCAATAGTATATATCCTGTCTATCAAAATTTAAAGTTTGATAGTATAAAAATACTGTAGGCCTATAACATAGCAAATGGTAACATGCTTATATCTAGTACAATAACAATAAGTATATACAAATTTTGCAATGGTGAGAAAAGGAATGTTGCTCAGTTTATACTACATGCACACACAGAACCAAAACTTACAATGCATACCACTGAACTACATAATCTGAAATGTATATTCAAATGAAATTATATGTGCAAGAATTGAGTTCTCATGTCTTCCTGAAACTATATGATTATCAGTAGCACAGAGTACTTAGGGCCCTGTACCAGAAGTTAGACCTCCCGAGCTGAAATCCTTGCTTGTCTTCTTTGAAGTACCACAACACAGGCAAGAATTTGACTTCCTCAATTCATCAATAACCTCGTCTAAGTCTGAAGAGCTATTGTTGGGTTAAGTAAACTAATACATATTAAATATAACAACAATATTAGACAGTTTTTAAAATTTTTAGTCATAAACTTAGCTCTATTCAATAAATATGACATTTATGATATACACTTAACAAGCTAAGATTAAATCATTCTTGTATTATATTGACTTTTAGTAACTTTTCCTATGATAACCAGTTTTATGCAAGCAAAGAGAAGTCACAATTCAATACACTCTCCACTCATAAATGTCATCAAAGCAATTTTATTATAACAACATTTACCAAGATTGACAAGACTGAATGTTTACAGATAATTTCCAATTGTCAAGGTTTATGATTCCATTATAAAAATTTGTTTTCCAAGAAAAAAACATGAATGCATTTCATTCTGTTTGACATAATATTTTCATTACGTTTTTTTTTTTCTGAGCACAATAGCATGACTTATTGGGAAACCAAGAGAAAAATAAATTATTTAAATCCTAGTATGAGATTCAATAAATAAAACAGGGCTAAATTTGGTAATATAATGTGAATGCAAAAAGTATATAATATATTGTGTATAATATGGAATGTAATGGAAGCAGATAAAGAAGTACGAATTCTGAAGCATTACTTGGGTGCAAATTCTTGCTTCATATGCCAGACTAAAATTTCCATTGGTTGTGCACAGCCAGATCTTGAGAATGTTTAACATAACATACAAATGTTTCTAGATCTAATTGTGACTTTGATTATGAAATAGTTCCTTAAAGATCCTATCACTAAAGTGTTGTCTTGTAAGGTAGAAGAGTTTTGAGGCAGCAGACCCTTAACAAGTAGAGTCGTGCAGGTTTGCAGCTCCTTGAGGGGCATGCCCTGGGAGAGGCCAGAGAACTCTGAGCTCCTTACTTCTCTCTTAGCTTCTTTGCTTGTGATCTAAATCGGTTCCTCCGCAATGTTCACCCTCTCCAGGTACACATAGCAAAGTGGAAGAGCTCTCTTGGACTAGAACCTCCAGAAACATGTTTCAAACCAGCTTTTGTTTTCTCTATAACTGATGTCTTTCATTATGCCCAGAGAACAACTGACTGAGTCCCAAACACTACTGCTTCACCAAGTATACTTTGTGTTAAGAACATCCTCTGAAGCTGAAGATGCTTGTTTTGAACCTGTAAAAAGCATTCTGTACTGTGTCACGGGATCTAGTTAATAAGGCTTGCAGAATGTTGAATGATTACGATTATGGTGACAGGAATGTTCTCATTTACATGAATAAGCTTGCTGGTCAGTGTGGCTTTCCTTCGTTAGGTGAGCTAGCCAGGGCACAAGCTCTATCTAGCTACTGAGTTGAAGAGTAGTATTTAGTGCCTAGCATTTTCTTCAGGGTCTTGCTAAGGCCTCTGTTGAATGTAATCACCAGAGTTTTCCATTTAAATGAAAGATTTTAATCAGTTAAAGTGGAGACGGTAATGATATTTCTTTGGAAAATTTTCACAAATAAATCTACTTGCCAGATGGATACCCCTAGAAACTAGATGAAGTGACTTGTAACAACCAATAAAAATAGACATGGTAAATAAAGTTAAAAATCTCAAATCAGCAACCTAAGCCATGTTTCTAAAAATAAATGGAATTCTGACATAATCATGTACCTAATTATCTCCTTCCTAACTTTATTATACTGAAATAAACATAGTTACTGCATAGATTTTCTTCTCGTGTGTGTTTATGTGTTCAGCATTTTAAAGTCTAACCAGGCAATGAATACTATTTCTAGAATATAGCATGTATGAGAATTTATATATTTTTATTTAAAATTAATGGATTCTTACCTTGATCAAATGGTTTTCCTGGGCTCCAAGTGCGGAAATAATCATCCTAAGAGAGGGAAATAGCACGATTTAAGTGTATATGATAAATTAAAATAGATGGATTCATATAATATCTAAAATAATATATGAAACAGAGAAACAACATACAAACCTCTACTTCCTGCAATGGCAAGCAGCAAATTTATAAAAGAAAAAAGAAAGGGAACAGAGAAAAAGAATAGTTACCAAAAAGGAACACAACTGCATACAAGTTAAAGAAACGAATTTCAATACATGTGCTCAGTTTCACTAGAAGCCAAGGGTTACTGTAACAATTTAATTATTTTTGTTGGCACTTCTTTTAAATATTATAATGAGCTGCTTTCAATTGCAATTCAATGTGCAATATAACATGCAGATAATTACCCCTAAGCTAATAAGCTGTAAAGTATCTTACTAGATTCCAATTATAGGAGTTCATTTCCCACTAGTACAATAGTAAATGGATCCATTAATATAACAGGGAAAATATCAAGTGATTCTACAATAGCCCATAGAGTATAAATAGACTTTATGCAAATCATTCACACATTAATTGAATAACCAAGGAGTTCATCAAAATGCAATTGGGAGATTGAGAAAAGCACACCTAATTAAACCCCGGTTAATGTTTAAATATTTAATATGAAAAGGAATATATATATTTACTATGTAAATAGTAAAGTTAACTGAATGACATAAAACTGGAGCAATGTACACCAAAATCATTAAAAAGCACATACAATTGGACCTCATATTATGATTTTCTTTAAAGCCTTGTAAAGTATTTCATCTGTAGTATCTTCAATCATGAATAAAAATGATTTTGCATCTTAAATTAATGCACTGTTGTTATAAAGATAATATAAGAAACAAAACGCAGCATGAAGAGTTGCAATACTTCTGGATGGTGCACCCACACCACCTACTTAAGTGAAAAGTCACAAATCTCAAAGAGTACTAAAAAGTCAAGCAGAAATTCTTGTTATTACGTTGTACCTCCTGTCCCAGGTACTCCTCCCGTGTTCATAAGCTCATGGCATTTTTTTAAACAAGTGGGACTTTGGGTTTGGTACTGTTTTTGAAGTATGGCAGTTTCAGCAGTGTTGGCAGTCCACAAGTCGAGAGAGTGTCAACCTCTTTTACAGGATGTATGATTAGTTCATATTTCATTGTTGGAAAGCTGGATCTTGCTGACCCACGTGACTGTTAATAGCAATCATTTGGAGACCCACTGGACGTCTGTGTTGTGATTCATGATTGCATTGACTGTATCATGGCCACATGATAGTACAGCTTTCCCCTTTCTTCTATCTCTTATCTCCTAGTCTCCTCCTTTGCTGTTCTTTGATCTTAGAGCAGGTGATACTAATACACTATTGCTGATGAGCGCTACTCAACAGTTATTTATTCTCAGTATTTTTACAGTTCTGTGTCTCTGGGTTCCCTTCGTGGTTAAGAGAAGTCTCTTTATTAAGAGAAGATCATTTGTTTATGGGTATAAAGAAGGATTTAGAATTTTACTTTTAATTATAAAAACAAGTATAATTATCTACTCATTATAAAAATTAATTTTCATTTCCAAAGTTTAATTTTCTTATTATAACACCTAACCACCATCCTTTGTGTTCCTAACCACCCACTTCAAATGAAAGGATAGAAAATCTCTAGAAGCCCTATCAGTCAGTCCTGTTTTGGGTGGGCCCAAATGAAGGTTACATTAAAAGGAACAAATGACAGCAGTCTGTACTAATAGGTTGTGTTCTAAATTATGTAGGATTAGATTAAGGGAGAATAATACCATGTCCCAGAATAATTAAATCAACATTGATCATTTAAACTCTTTTTTGAAAAAAAAAATCTCTTTTTAAAAGCAATTACTCCAAGATGGAATTCTTGGAAAGCTAATCTTTCAAATTAAATTACTTCACTAAGTGTCTAAAAGACTGGGGAACATGCATATGGCTCAGTGGTTAAGAAACATGTGTTGACCACAGAGTGGACAAGAGTTTGGTTCAAATATCCACACAGGTACCTTTCAACCACTGTCAATCAAGTTCCACAACAACTGATACCCTCATCTGGATTCCTATGGCAACTACTCTCCTGTGTGCATAACACCACAACACACACACACACACACACACACACACACACCACAGAGAGAGAGAGAGAGAGAGAGTTTAAAATAAAACAAAATCTTTTTTAAGCTTCCAACTTCAAGATGAAGATCATAGCATGCTTATTTTAATATCTCATATCTTTAAAATGTTGTGTTCCTGCTTGAAGATATTGTAATATTTTATCCAAGGAATGAAGAGGAGTGAGACAGCTGTGCAATTACATATCCCCTAAGCATACCAGACATTAAATCTGAGCACACCTGCAACAGTCTGAGTAAATATGAATTACAGATCTGGCTTTAACTCTTGGGAGGAGAATCTACTTAGAAGAGTGATAATCTAGAACTCAAAACCCCAGGAGCCGAATTGGAAAAATAATACACAGCAATTAGAGAAGGACGTTTTGTGTGTATATATATGGATATATAAACATACCACTAACAACAACAACAGCAAAACCACCATCAGCAGAACTTCAGGTATGGAGACGTTAGAACACTGACACTCCTTGGAAAAGCCTGCCTCCCTTTATTATTCCCTTAGACATCTCATGACAGCTAACAAAACCATTCAGTTTACTCCAGTTCGAAGAAGTAATGATGGAAACCTTCAATGTTAAAAGTCTGTTTTCAAAGAGATGTAATGGTAAGATTTAACCTCAGTCAAATGTAATTAACCACTCTGCAGACTACAATGACCAGACTTAATCAGTTTGGACCGATAATTATATAAAACATGTCATTAGAACTTTTTGGGAAATCAAGTGCAACATGCATGCATGACTTCTGCATATGAGAACTAAGAAGTGCACTTTATGGGTTACTTTTACTGATCAGCTCCATCTCCTCACGTCACTGGATGTTTACTTTCTACATATTTACTTGTTTGTTTATTTTTGACAATGGTTGTGTTAGGTTAAGCCATGGGAGTTTTGCCAAGATGAACATTAAAAGTATTTTTTTTTTCAACACAAGTGTTCACTCAACCACAATTTCTTTTCCTTCCATGGACTTTATGTCGATATTGGTTTTTCCACATCTTCAATTTAGAATCGAAACAAGCTCACCGGGGATTTAGTAAAGACCTAGAAGAGATGTTCCCAACTGGATAAACTTGGGTCTAGGAAAACACAGTCAAACCTGAATTAAATAAAAACAAGATGATTCTTGAATCATCAGCAAAATCTCACATTAATACACACTACAAGCATTTAATATAGTTAACCTGAGACCTTTGTCAATTTCTTGTGCTAAGGAAATCATTGCTGGTTTTACATGAAGGAGTGTACATATGAAAATGTGCTATGTACAACATTACTTAGAATGTATTTTTCCTTGTGTTATAGTGCCTGGGTCCCTCTCTATTTTGTGAATTGTGTGTGTTTTCAACAAAAACATTGACATTCATGCTATTTCAGTCCAGATAATTCTTTCTTGTGTAGAGAACAATGGGCTGGTCTGTGCTTTGTAGGCTATTTGCAGCTCCCTAGGCCTCTATAAAAAAAATCAGAAGGCATTCTCCCTCAAGATTTGACAAACAGAAATACCACCAGATGTTGGCAAGCATCTTCTGGGAGAAATATCATTCATTTCAAGAACATTTATGGAGAATTACTGGAATACAGGAAAAGGATATTGAAGCAAAATATATAATAGAAAAGTGCTATTAGTAAAGGTATTTTTAATAAATATTTCATATTATTAAGATATTTTGCATAGTTATGATTTTGAAAGCATATTGTGGTAGGCATACAATTTTGTATGAATTTCATCATTTAGGTTTGCCTGTATCTAAACTGTGCTTTTACACTGTTATAACTTCTTGATATAACAAATATGCTAATTAATGTCTGAAAATTTTTCTGTTTTCTTACAAATACATTAGTAAGTTTTGGAAGGGAGGCAACAACACCAGTCATAATAATAAAAAGAGTTTGCCTTTATAACTGATTATAACATGGCATTATGCAAATTAAGTATGTCACAAGGAGAAGTTTGTGTATGAACATCAGCTGTTTTATTTGTGCCCACACTGCTTCATTTATATTAAAAATGCAAACCCACTCAAAACTCAATATAATTTGTAACAGACAGAAAAACCATAGAAAAATTCACAGAAACACAAAATACCTAGATTATCCAACATAACCCCCCAAAAATGAATGATGCTTGACTACAGGACAGCTCAAATAAAAATAGCATTTTACTAGCATAAAAATTGACACACAGACTAATGTAATAAAACGAATTACCCAGATACATAGCCTTGTAACTTCATCCACCTAACTTTTGACAAACAGGATAAAAATAGACATTTGAGGAAAAATGGGGTCTTCAGAAATGGTACAAAGAAAACTGTAAATATCTATATTTAGATGAATGAAGCTATACTCTTATCCCCCAGGACAAAAGTAAACACCAAATGGATAAAAGACCTCAACATAAAAATGAAAGTATATTTGTAGCCAATTAAGCTGACCAAGTTCTCTTCCCTACAGGGAACCAGTGTAGAATGATTGTAAACATCAGCCTTTTTGGTAATGTGTGCAGGCTGTTGTCTAGTTGTTCTAACAGAACTTGAAAACAATTTTTGGCTATTATTAAAGTCTCTAATTGCAATGCTTTGCAAAATTTAGGGTCCAGTCAAGGATACATGGTGCTTTTGGGAAACCCCAGGGCTTAGTGTTGAGGGTTTACATGGTCCTGGTCACCATGCCCATCCGCACCAAGCTGTCTAAAAGGACATGTAATTGAGGTTTTGTATAGAGTCAAGTTCAAGTTCCCAGGCCTTCAGAATATCCACATCTCAACGAAGTGGGGCTTCACCAATTCAAATGTAGATAAATTTGAAGACATGATCTCTGAGAAGCAGCTCATCCCTGATGGCTGTGAGGTCAAACTATCCCCAGTTGTGTTTTCCTGGACAAGTGGTGAAGCCTGTGTTTCTGAGAACTTCCACAGTGCTCTCCTGTACACTACTAAATAATATTCAGTAATAAATCTCACACCCAGACTGCTTAAAAATTTAAAAAGGAAGAAAGGATGAAATGCTAGTGGCAAAGTTAGGGAACATGCTGTAGAGATACGGGTTTAGGTAATGTCTCTAAAACTGATCCTATGTCTCAGGAAATAATGTCAATGTGTGACACATTGCATTTAGAAAAATTGAAAGCCTTCTTACAGCAAAGGAATGGTAAAACAACAGAGTGAAGAACAGATATCTTGCAAATAGAGGAGATTCTTTGTCAGATACACACCTGACAAGGAATTGAATAGTCAAAGAACTAGTTGTAAGTATCAAGAAAACAATCAACACACTAAAGATTAGGCAAACATAAGATCTTCAGGTTTTGGAAGTGTTATCAGACTTTTTGTTTTTATAATTGATGAAAGTGAAGCTCCTGGGATGTGAGAGTAGATAAACTTCGAAGATAATTATACTAAGTACATTCTACCTTAGGTATTTATCTTGTAATTCTTAACAAAAAATGAGTTTCATCATCTCACTTGAAGTAAAATTGGGTTTCATGAATTGCTTAAAAATAAAACGTGAAGGAATATACTCAAGAGTTTTAAACCTATATTATGAAATAAGTCCCTCTTTCCACCAAAACAGATTTCCAGTCATCCTGGAGAAACTTTTAGTCTATACCTTCTACTGAGTGTCCAAATGATATATTGATCAGCTGTCAGTCCCATGAAATAGCCATGGTAAACACTCAATGATCCAAGCTCAGTACTCATTTTACTGTTGCTAGTATAGAAACTCAAAGTGAGAAATAACTAATTGCTTATAGTTAGTCCATGGAGTTATGCGAGATGATTATGAAGTCACTGTGTTGGGAGCTATTTACTATAAGAAATGCTGGAAGCCCTCATCCCATACCATTAGGCATAAATCAAAACAATTTAGAAGTTTTCTTATTGGACTCTGGAGTTGAGGATGACAGTATTTCTTCATAAACACTGATATACAGCCTTCAAAGTGTTCAGCTGATACAGGTTAAATCTTAACACCAAGTAAATCCTAACATCAGTCTCCCAGTAAGTATTTGATGCAGAATAATAATATAGATCTTATATTTGAATATTCTATATTGAAATAGAACATCAGGGCATATACTGAGCAACCACCTAATTACCAGGCTAGAAAAGGTTTCAAGTCAACTGTTTCCACAATTCTATTGAACTTTTTTGCTTATCCACTAACTTACTTTATCTTCCTGAGTTTTGGTAATCCATCCTTTGACTCCAAACATTTTTGTTATCTAATTTCTCAGCATTAAGTGACTGTTCTCTACTTGGTCTTGTCACCATCACTTCAGCTCAATTCCTATTATCCAGGAATAAGTAAAATTAGTTCTGGTCTCAAATTCCACCCAAGTAGGAAATAATCATGAAAACAATGAGGCAGAGAGAGAGCTTTTGGCTTCCTCTTCAGGGAAAAGACAGAGATAGAGATACTACATTAAAAGCTCCTATATATTCTTAAGGAGTAAATAAGCAAACTGCTTATATTTGGAGTAAATATTAAAAATATCAGAAAGCAGTCATCTTTAAACCTTCTACAATCATTACAAACTGTTTTCAAATATTCAGAACCATAGCAAAATAAAATAACCTATTATGCATATTGCCAAATTGTTAATTCTTTTATACGAATACAAACACACACATATACATGTATGAATGTATGTATGTATATATATATATATATGTGTGTGTGTGTGTGTACATATACTTATATGAGGTTGAGTGACATCTTCTGATAAAATGAAATGCAATTTCCATCAGTCTGTTTTTATGATGTGTACTTATAATCTTCTAAAGTCTCTCTTTTACAGCTTTAGATTTTCCTCTTCAATCTAGCACATCATTTGATATAGCCTTCCACCTTAGAATAATTGTGGCACATTCACCACTTATGATAGCTAAAAGTGTAAAAGTGGAAATGTATTGTTTTAAAATGTATTCTATGTTGTCACATTGCTCTCCTCATCTCAGGTTTTATTATGGGACATATGGCTATCTTAATAACTCAGTTCATAAATTTCACTAAACAGCAAATGTCTGTCTGTAGAAATCTTAACAAATTTGGCCACAGGAATGTTGTAAGTATAAGAAAAAGTTTGTTTGAAGGCAAAAGAATTATTCGTGTGAGGCAAATTATCTGTTTAAGGGCCCCAGGTGTCACATTTATTAAATAAGTAGCAACCATTTTTCCCGGTGGAATTTTAGAATTCTGAAAGAACTCATTTATAACTCTTCCGCGAGCATTTTGTTTTTAAGAATATTTTATATTAACTGGCTCACCAGCAATTAAATACATAAATAAAATAAATTGTAAGAAAAATGCTATGCTGGTAGGACAACTCTTCAACTGTGTCTGGAAATCTTTGCAAATCAAGGTAAGAATCCCTCTGATTATATAAGGATTATATCTAGGTTTATCTTATCTTAGCATATAAAATTCATGATTCAATTGCATCAGTGATAGGTGCCAAATGATCATCAGTCTCTATTCTTTCTTTATTTATTTTGTGATCCCACATCCTAAAATTCCTCCATGAATGGATCTTAGTTTCTGTTTTTCCACATGTAGTTCAGGTCAGCATTAAAACTATATCCAGTTAAACAGGCCTGTTATTGCTTACAAAGTTGATTGGAAAAGTGTCCCATCCACTCTTTTAAAATCTGGTACATCTGCTTAGGAACTTAAAGGTTGTAACAACTTGCAGTTTCTATGGTTTATTTATTTGCTTTATGCTTTGCTTTAGTAAAAGGAACCTATACTCCATGATTGTAAATTGTAATTTTATTACAGAAGAGGTTAATAAATATCAGTATACTTCTAAATATCATCCATTAAGATCAAGTTGGGTACTTAAGCCAAAGAAGCAGAGAGACTAACTGCTTCTTCCTCTCCTTCTACTGTGCCAAATCCAATCCCCCAGTCTCATCCCCCGGTCTGCATTAGACTGCCTGCTGCAGCTGACTGCCCTCCTCGCTCACTGCCTCTCTACTCTGTGAGTCACACAAATCTTCCTCATCAAACTCCCCTTTTCCAACTCATTGCTCTATTCCAGCTTCCAAACCCAGGAAATATTTCCTGGTAGACCATTGGACGCTTCATCTGTGGAAGTGGATAGGCTAACTGTAGATCTTTCTTTACAGCCCTCCAATTCCAATCCCCAACTCACATCCCCAGATCCATAGTAGACATGCTATTGCCTCTGTTTACTCTGTCCACATTTCTAGGGGACTAAGCAGAAACTGGTGGAGTACTATGCTTTCCTCCCTCCTGTGTACTTCCCCAGCACCAGCCTCCTAGCCCACCCTCACTCTTTAGTATCAGCTCTCAATACATAGAAATACATTTTATATGAAACCATCAGTGGCCTTATCTACCAGGATCCCAGAAGACTTTCCTACTAGGCAATACATAGCAACCACAGGTGAGTTTTACTGTGCAATTTCCTTCAATATTTCATATGTCTCATATAGGTAGAACAGGTTACTGCTTTTTAAAAAGTCTATTCTCCTTTTCCTTTTCTGCTGGATAGTTATATGTCAACTTTACACAAGCTAAAGCCATCTGAAAGGAGGGATCCTCAATAAAGAAAATGCCTTGATAATAGCAGGTTGTAGGAAAGTCTGTAAAACATTTTCTTAATTAGTGGTTAATGGGAAAGGGACCAGATCATTGTAGGAATGCCATCTTTGGGCTGATGGTCCCAGAATTTATAAGAAAGCAGACATGAGGAATAAACCAATAAGCAGCATACTCCATGGCCTCTGCATCAGCCCCTGCCTTCAGGATTCTGCCTGTCTTCCTTTGATGATGAGCAGTGATAAGGAAGCATCAATCCAATGCACCTTCCCTCCCCAACTTGCTTTATGGTCATGGTGTTTATCACAGCAATAGAAATGTTAACTAAGACATCCTCGTCCAGTCTTCCCCTTTTCATACTTCCCTTTCTTTTTTGTCATTTTCTCTGCTTGTCATAATTTACTTTATATGATGATTTCCAGTTGCACCCATAGTTTCAGCAAACAGCATGAATTCATTCTACTTATATCTGAGTAAAACAATTCATTCTAGGTACCACATTTTAGTTAACCATGAATTTGTTGATATGAACCTAGGCTGATTCTAGAACTCAACTCTCATGAATAGTGCTAGAATAAGAATGCATGTGCAGTCCTTTAATGGAACATAGTCTTGGACTCTTTCAGATGTGTCTTCAGATGCACAGCTGGTTGATAAGACAGTGCAGGGTCATAAAGAAATTGACTGTATTACATTCCCACCAGCAGTGTATATGGGTTCCGTGCTCCCTACATCATTAATAATATTTGTTATTATTCCCAAACTTAGGTTAAAGTAAAATTAGACTAAGAAGAAATGAGCTAACAAAGTAATAAAGATGTAGAAAATTTAAATGAAGTTTTTAAACATTTTTATTGATTTTTATTGAGGTATACATTTTTCTCTATTCTTCTTCCTTCCCCTCCCCTCCCCTTCAACCCACTCCCATGATTCCCATGCTCCCAATTAACTTAGGAGATCTTGTCATTTTCTACTTCCCATGTAGTTTAGATCCTTTTATGTCTCTCTTAGGGTCCTTATTGTTCTCTAGGTCTTCTGGGATTGTGATTTATAGGTTGGTTTCTTTGCTTTATGTCTAAAAACCACTTATGAGCGAGTAGATCTGATATTTATCTTTCTGGGTCTGATTTACCTCACTCAATATGGTGTTTTTTAGATCAATCCGTTTGCCTTCAAATTTCAAGATGTCATTTTTTTCTGCTGTGTAAAAGTACCACACTTTCCTAATCCATTTTTTAGTCGAGGGGCAATTAGGTTCTATCCATGTTCTGGCTATGAAAAACTACACTGCTATGAACATAGTAGGGCACATGTCCTTGTGGTTCGGTTGAGCATTCTTTGGGTATATACCCAAAAATGGTATTGCTGGGTCCTGAGGAAGGTCGTTACCTAATTTTTTGAGAAATCATCACACTGACATCCAAAGAGGCTGTGCCAGTTTTCACTCCCAACGCAATGGAGGAGTGTTCCCTTTGCCCCACATTCTCTCCAATATAAGTAGTCATCAGTGTTTTTGATCTTGACCATTCTTAGAGGTGTAAGGTGGACTTTTAGAATTGTTTTGATTTACATTTTTTTTTCTGATGGCTAAGGATGTTGAGCATTACCTTAAGTGTATTTTAGTCATTTTATAATTTTCTGTTGAGAGTTCTCTGTTCAGGTCTATACCCCAGTAACACAGACACTGAGAGAAACAATTAATAAATGGGATCTCCTGAAACTGAGAAGCTTCTGTAAAGCAAAGGACATGGTCAACAATAAAAAAAGGCACACTACAGAATGGAAAAATATCTTCACTGACCCCACATCAGACAGAGGGTTGATCTCCAAAACACATACAAAGAACTCAAGAAATTGGTCATCAATAGAACAAATAATCAAATAAATAAATTTAATTAAGTAAAAAAAGTCACATATTGTATGACTCCAGGTATTCGATATTTGAAAAAGCAGTAAAACTTTGAGGCAATAAAACAGCAGTGATTCCTGGAGGTTTAGAAGATAGGAAAGAATGAACAGTACCTGAAGACAAGAAGATATAAAGGCTAGAAAGCCATTGTGAGACACAATGTAATCATAAATCCAGTCAGCGTATATCTTCATGCCCCGAAAATATATAGTATATAAAGTGATCTTGATGAAAATTATAAATTTTAGACCATAAAGCTGCATCATTATAGCTTCATCAGTTGAAGCAAATATTTACAGAGATGTTAGAGGAGATTGTGTACAGGAGTACAGGGAATGATCAGAAAATCTGTACCTGGTCCAGGGTTGCTGTGGATCTTAAGCTACTCTAAAAATAAAAATATGCCACTGTAAATTTTATAGCATAGGTAGTATATGATGTAGTTCATTTTTATAGCTCTAATTATAATAAACTACACACAATAGAATACTTTAAATGATTTGTAAATTGCACACAATATAAATGAATATAAAATGTTAGCCTGTGAGTCTATAAATAGCCTCTATTGGCATAATAAATCTGTAGAATAAATAAAACTTTAACACAGCAATAGACATCTATTTATAGAGGTGTTCACTAGTTAATTAAACTTACACACTCATGCAAGACTCTTCTGAATTCATCAGTATAAAACAGTACACAAATTATAAAACAAAGAAGTTAACTACTTTAGATGCCAGCATCTTCAAATTCAAAATATTTAACTCTAATATTACATTTTAATAGTTTAATTTTGTGTCTTATATTATTTTAGAAAAAAGGTAAAGATATACCATATTTATAATAAGTCCAAACATAAGTAATATAAAAGAAAACCTAAAACCAAAAAAGAAATCATAAAATATTTTGAATGAAAATTTGGACTAAAATATGTGAATTATGATAAAAAATATTCAACAAGAAGCAATATGGATGAACCTCCGAGGTGTCATTTTCATAGTAAATAAAATAAGTGCTTCAAACAGTGTTACCTGTCTAACTTTTAGTTTATTTCATTATTGAAAACAGTTTTCTTACTTTAACTCACAAGGTTCAGTTTTGAAAATCAAAATATTAGCTATGCAAATGCCAGCATATTTTTTCAGATGCAAATCATCACAATTTCTTCTTGCTCTCTCCAAGGAATAGGTCTACACAAGTGCAAGCATGCACCTGCACTGTCACACACACACATAAGCTATATCCTTAGTGAAAACAGCAGAAATGAGCCTCATAAGGATATGCAAAAGAAATTCTTATCTAATTGAATCTGGTAGCTCATATGAACAGAACTTTTAAATATTATTATTATTATTTTATTTACTTTTTGACTGATAATGATTTCACACACAGCATTGAACCTTCTTCAGTCCAATATGAAAAAGTTCACATTAGATCTCATAGTAACCATGAAGTGAAAAGTGGCAAGCATTCATATGTTGTGGAAAAACACTTGCAAAGAAAAGAAATGAATTAAAACAAAGAGAAGTCTGGCAACTGCAGATAGTTCAGAGTCGTGTTGTTTCGTGTGCTACTATGCATGTGAGAATCACTACCACAAATAGGAGTGATTGGCAGCATTGGGTCTGAATAAGCATGGGCAGGATGGGTGGCAGTAACAAGATAAGGTAGTTAGGCAGAGATGCAAAATAAAGCATTACAACTGGACTCCTGTCTTGTAAGACAGGTACTCCTTTTTTTTTTTTCAAGAATCAACACAAGTGTGAGTTTCAAGGTATCTAGAAACATAACGCATCAGTGTAGAGATGTAATCCCAAAGTTATAATATATAACTCCAGAGCATTACTCTAGCACAGGATATTATTAACATCCACAAGTTCTGATATTCTGATTTCTACATTTGAAGCACTATAAATATTGCATTTATCTTGGAACTGCAATGTCTCCCTTTACCTCACCTTATAGATGATGTGACATAATTTCATTTTACATGCTTGGAATATCAGAGTCTAGACTTCCACACAAAAAATCTATTCTGTTTTTGGAATATATACTGGCAATCGTTTTAATATGTTTCAACATTCTGTTTTAATTTTGTTAGGTAATTATCAATTATAGGTAGCATATTGTTATGCAAGCCAGTTGGAGAATTCTACCTAAATTACTATTGCTCATTTACTTAATTAACAAATACTGATTATCTAAAATACTCCAAATCTAAGTAAAATGTAAGTAACCAAGTAAGATGGAAAAGGTCTTCATCTTTCCAGAGTGTACAATCTATCTATACTTTTGTGGGTGCCATACAGTTCTGTATAATGGTCTTGTATAATGAGGAGTTTCTCCAAAATTTCAGATCTCTTGGTCTTGTAAATTTATTCTTTTTTGATATTTACATTTCATTCTTTGCTTCTTGAATTGATATCTCTGTGAATGTGATTAAAAGAAAAAAGCTTCCCCTTGCATTCATAAAAGTTTCTGCACAGAAATCTTACATATGTTTTAAAAATGCTGTCAGAGAAATATCTGTGAATATTTGAAGTACATCTTTAGAATGTGAAACTAAAACTTGCTGTCTTCCTCTGCAAAATGTGCTAGCTTTCAAAACTTTCAAAACTATTAATGACTTTTCAAATCTTTCCACAAAATTGTTTTGTCAGTATCCATTCATGAGGAACGACCTATATCCCTTGATAGAACCTAATTTACGTTCCTCGCTGTGTTTTCTCGGAACATTCCTGGATTTAATTATCTGGAAAAACTGTTCCCCTTGATAAAAAAATATTGTTTCTTGGTTTTCTTCCATGTCTATAGACATTTAGAATAAAGATCTGATGCAATGAGGGGAAAAAATCTTTAAAGATTAAATATACCAAGGAAATAAGTGGGCACAGGGCATGGTGAAAAGGGCCATTTCCTGAGTTTTAATCAGTGATTAGCTGCCGAGAACACATAAGAAAAAATCAAATGTAATGGATGATTTCTTTCTGAACGTGTGATTAATATTGTCAGTCAATTGAATCTTGTAAGCAGTTCAAAATGTTGTTAATTACAGTCCAGGGGAAGGCAAATTCAATACCTAACACTTCTAAGGAAAAGCCAATGGAATTTTATGATGCTGGCAACCGTAATGCATTTTCAGCATTGCCAAGCTACTCCACATACTATCCTAGTTGTTTATAGACCTCCTGATATGATATTTAAAATGTATCTGTAATGTGAGTATTAAATTAGATCAGAACTGTGTTTACTACTTTCAAGTTGTGAAGCCATATGTGCTATAAAGATAAAAAGCTTTAGAGAGATGACAAAGCAGCAGAGTTTAAAACTCCTTATGATGATGGGTGCAATCACATCTTCTATATGGGTGAAGCAGTCAACCTGCCAACAGAGGTTTTGCTCATCGCAAGCACTTATGACAGATATTTTCAGACATACCCTATTTCTAATATGTTTCCAAACTTGACTGTTTCTACTCTTCTTTCACATGTTCCCTGAGCCTGAGGTGTGGGAGTTGTTTTGCAGATGTATCCTTTGGGTCTGGCCTCTCCAACTCTGCATCTTGATTGGCTATGTTTCTCTGTAATGATTTCTGTCCACACCCAAAGCACTGAAGTTCTGTACTTCTTGACTTTGTCTAAAGTTACTCAACTAAGCTCTGAATACTAAGTTTGGAACTTTGTTACTCCGTCTTCCTGGGATGCTTCTTTATGCTGTGTGTTCTCCTTTGCTAAAACAGGAAATGAACCTAAGTTGTTTGATCACAAGTAGACTAGTAGCTGTTGGACAAGGCACGGTGGTGTTTCATTTCCCAATACCTCAATGTACAAGATGGCCTGTGTATAGGTATGCTTTTATGTACCGACTGTCAGGTCTAGGAAGTACCATTTACCATTCATTTAGACAACCAAACATAGCTTTTTATTTCAGTTTCATTCCATTCTTATGTTAGAGCAGGATTAGCTTTGGAGTTTGGCTTACAAAATGTCTATTTGAAATGCTTTATTCAACCTGGCTTTTGTATTTCAGGAGAATGTTGAAGGTGTATGAATTATGAAAAAGCTATTAATAACATGTATAAATATTAATTTCATGTAGATGCCAATAACAAAGGGCATTATAGACATTTACACAACTTTTTCTTTTCTTTGCTCATATTTCTTGACTAGAAATTATGACACCGAGTTCTTAGAACTTAGTTTTTTAGCTGCAGGGCATTTAAACCTAAATTTCTACACTATACTTTCAGTTTAGAAATCCCATTATTTTGTGAGGTTACCTGGCGATTTTCAGCTCGTAGGAAATGCTTGTCCCCATGGGTGACAATTTAATAGAAGGTGTGGGTGTTAATCAAGGTCACTTAAAGTAAGGAAAAGAAAGCATTAGTTTGTATGTTTGAAACCTGGGAAGATTATTAAGTTTCAGAATCTAGGAACTTTGTATTTCTAGTACACTTAGATATTTTTGGTTGATGTTAAAAGGTTTGAAGAAAAATAGGTTATAATTATCTGAATATGCAGGAACCAAGTTGTTAGTATATTTCTTGATCTGGCAATGAGATGCACTTTACTTTTTTATTTATGTTGCTTGTAAATGTTCATTTTTAAAATGACAATATTATTTATTTCAGAATATTTAAAAATAAATCATCTTTCCAGCACTAGATAAGCATTTATTTAGCTTATATTTGTTCCTTGCCCTCAGTTATCCACCATATCATTCAACTATCAATGGTCAGTTTACTGTATTTGTTTTAAGCTCCTTAAGATCTGTAACTTGTTTTTTTTTTAATTTGTACTTCCCAATAAAATGTCACAAAAAAAACAATTTACTAATAAACATTCGATCATTGAATTGGCAATGATTTATCAATCACATACTTTTCAAGTGTACACTTGTAATGAGACTACCTATATTTTGTAGCAAGTTACCATTTAGATTTCTATACACGATGCTGCAGCATTCATCTTGCATGTGTATGATGTTTGCTGAGGTATTCAACAATCCACACAAGGGAAAGCAAAGAGAGAACACAAATATTTAACTTGTGTGGAAGTGATAGTAATGGTTGTCAACTTTACAAGATCTTTAAAGATCAACTTTACAAGAGGACACTGGTGCGGGAGAATTGTCTGTACTCTGTCGATCATGTTATAAATAAACGCTGATTGGCCAGGCAGGAAATATAGTCGGGAAAACCAGACAGGAAGTAGAAATGATGTAATGAGAACAAGAGAATTATGGGAAGGAGAAAATTGATTCCTCCCACTCCTGCCCAGACCAGGGAAGCAGCAGGCTGTGATCTGCCTCACTGAAAAAGGTACTGAGCCACATGGCTAACATAGATCAGAAAAATGGGTTAATCAAGATGTGAGAGTTAGCTAGTGAGAGGCTAGAGCTAACGGTCCAATAAGCTTATAATTTATGGAGACCTATGTGTGATTTTCTTTGGGGCTAAACAGTGTGGGGTACCGGGCGGGACAAAAACCACAACAAGCAGGCCTGGCCCCTCCATGTTACTGGCTTGTCTATGGAGGAGTGTCTAGACTTGGGTGAATTAGATAAGAAGAGCCATCTCTACTTTGAGCAGCACCGTCCATGGGCTGGAGACCCAGCCTCAATCAAAGATAGAAAGTGAATTTATAACTGTAATTCTGCTTGATACCTATTTTGTTATATGTAATTTTACTATGTTAAAGTTAAACCTTTCTTTTTATTTAGATAGAAAAGGAGAGATGATGTAGGATTCCACTCTGTATACTGTAAATGTTTTCTTATCATTGGTTAACAAAGAAGTTGTTTTGCCCTATGGCAGGGCAGAACAGAGCTAGATAGGAAAACAAAACTGAATGCAGGCAAACTCCATGAAACTGTGAAAGGAGAAAGACACCAGAACCTTATCAGTAAGCCACAGACTCATGGTAATACACAGATTAAAAGTAATATGTTAATTTAAGATTAAGACTAGCTAGAAATATGCCTAATCTATTGGCTAAACAGTGCTGTAATTAATAAAGTTTCATGTGATTATTTGTTTCTGGGCATCTTGGAAATGAACAAGCAGTCTCCGTTTATATAAACTGAGGTCTAATGTATAGGCCTTGGAGGCTTCATTCAATGTTACATCCAGCCAATATACATGAGTCTATTCAAGCCCTGAAATTACATTAAAAAGCAGTCATGTGAACCAATTAAAATCAGTTTTGTTGATCGCTATCTTATACAAATCACACTCTTCTGCTAGGTATGCAGAGAATTAAGTTTTCAATTATTCACACAAATATCACCTCAACCAAGATAAATAACAAAAGCCCCATCTGATATCAATGTTCATGTCTTTTGTAGTTACTCCTTCTAGGACTTGGTAACAACTGGGTTATTTCTATGCCTTCCATATAAATGGCATATTAGAGATCACAGTCTTCCAGCTCCTGCTTTCTTCTATTCTAGCAATTCATTGAAGGTATTTCTAAATTTCAAGTGGTGACTTTTCTCCTTGCTGACTACTATTCTATTGCATAGAAGTATGACAACTGTTGTTTATCATTTCATTAATTTGATGGTATATGATAGCTTTAATACATGGGAGAATTCCAAACAAAAGTATTGGTCTATTTGTAGCAGGTTAATATATACTTATATCTATTTCTTTTTAATGAATACTTTTGATTAAATTTGGAGTTTCTTTGACTCTTCATTGATACATAATTATTAGTAATAATAGTATTTATTGATATTATTATTATATCAATATTTTATTTACCATTTAAATAATATATTGATGTATTTAAATTGGGGGTTGAGTTTTATTTTCATGATAAATGATGTTAATTAACTTTTCATGTGATTTATTTTGTTAGTTAAATTTCTGCTTGGCTAACGTTTTAATCATTTTTAACAGTTGTTAAATATCTGAAGCAGTATCAATAGATACAGTTTAACTTGAGAACATTACCTTGTGCTCCAAGTAGAGTTGACTGTTTTGAGTTCAAAATTAACCATTGCTAATTGCCATTGTTTCAGACATAAATGTTTAAAGATTGAAGTGTTAAAGTAATCTGGTTACACTATAGAAACCAAGAATCAATGGCTTTAAAATTTAACTAATCAAATTCAGGCAGCCATTGTCACATAAAATCTATGTATTTAAATGTATGCATTGGTAAAATTTATTACATACTTTTCCATAAGCAAATTGAGTCTGACAAGTTTCAGGCTTCTCGGAAGTCACAGAACATTGACATAAACTGTCCATTCAGAGCTGGTGCTACGAGAGCCTGATCCACTTTGGGTTTGAATAATAAATGAAATTACTCTACTTTCATCAAAGATTTTGAAATGTTTAAACACATAAAAATTATCATAAAATATTATGTTATACATTATGAAGCTATTGTAAGCATTATCAAATGCAAAGTTACTATATCGTGACCAAATATTCAGTAGGATCAGATATTGTCATATACCTTAGGCTTGTTCTCAACTAACTCTTATAACTTAAATTATCCCGTTTATATTAATCTATGTTCTGCCACATGGTTTGTTACCATTGTTCAGTACCAAGGATTGCACTTTCTCTGTATCTCTCTGTTGAATCCCACCTCTTTTCTTCCCAGTTTTCCTATCTCTGCTCAGAAGTCCTGCCAATATCAGCTCTTTCTGTCTTTCTTTCTGTCTTTCTCTCTCTCTCCCCTGCCTTTCATTATTGTTTTTATTGAGCTGCATATTTTTATCTGCTTTCCTCCCTTCCTTTCCCCTCCCCTTCTACCTATCCAGTGATCCTCATGCTTCCAAATTACTCAGGATACCTTGTCTTTTTCTATTCCCATGTAGATTAGATCAATGTATGTCCCTCTTAGTCTTCTTTCTGTTATCTAGGTTCTCTGGGATTGTGAATTGTAGGCTGGTTTTTCTTTGCTTTATGTCTAAAAACCACTTATGAGTGAGTACATGTGATGATTGTCTTTCTGGTTCTGGGTTGCCTGATTCGATATGGTGTTTTCTAGATCCATCCATTTGCCCACAAATCTCAAAATGCCATTATTTTTCCCTCTGTACAGTTCTCCATTGTATAAATGTACCACATATTCCTTATCCATTCTTTAGTTAAGGGGTATTAAGTTCTCTATTAAACCAATCAGAAGGTTCCTTAGTAGAGACACATCTCTACAGTGTCCAAAAAATTATCCCACAAAAAATTTACTTGCAAAAAAAGGAAAAAAAATGTTAAAAAAAAATAAGAACGCAAGCCAGGCAAACTATGGAGAAACAGCCAGTAAGCAGTATTTTCCAGTTCCTGCCTCCAGGTTCCTGCTTTGACTTCCTGACCTGAGTTCCTCTTATGATGGACTGTGATGTAGTACTGTAAGCAGAAACAAACCTTTGTTCCACAAAAATTTTTAATAAGAAAAGCAGATTTAGTCATCTGAAATTCCTAAGGAGACTTTCTTTCACTAAAATCTAGTACTTGCTTTCAGGCATCGCCAAACTTGGAGAATCAGTTCAAGTGCTCTGCAGTCCATGGTGAACCTATGATGCAGTCTAACAAATCTGAAGTTACAAGAATTCTCAACCTGAAACCTGAGGATTCTCAGGACTTCACTAAGCAATTTCACATTATGATGACTAAACTCATAGATGCAAGACAGCATCAAAAATGATGTATATAAAAACAGTATTGATGAATGATGGAGTTTCAGGCTTCAAAACCATGCCATGCATTAGTCTATGAGACAACTAAAAAATCATGATTTAAAGAGATATTGGTTATGTATAAAAATCTATGTAAACATATCTGTGATATGAATAATGGAGGATTTGAAAAAGGATCAATGGCATTGTTTAAGATAGGTTGAATTATTGTGTATATATAGGAACCTAATAGAGAGTTCCAGATAAAGAAACATGTAATCAGGAAGGCATTAAGCACTCTTGTTATGTATCACAGTCATACTTAAGAAAACACAATTACTTTAGGAAATGGGTTGTATCTTTTCAAATTGATAATTTTAGATGATTATAATAAAAGTAGTAACATATTTATCTTTGAAAAATGATAGCCTTATACCAAAATTATTATGGTAACATACAAACCAAGAAGAGTCACAAATAAAATTGGAAATATCAGTAGCATGATAGTGACTTTACTTAAAGTCTTAAATATATAGTAGTTAAGTAATTTTTAACAGTGAAAATAAACCATCAAACTAGATTAAATAGTCTGGAAAGAACATTTGGATATAAGGATTCATGGAAATTCTCATTTCTAGGTCATCCTCTCATAAATGAGTAGACAAAATATTAGTAGTTGGACTAGTAGCTTAACTTTAAAATCCCCAAATTGTAAGTTAAAAACAAAAATCTTGCAAATTTTAATGTCAACAGTAGAATATTGTCATATCTTAATAACAGGCTGGAATTTTTTAGTCAGGATGACACCAAGCATTATCCTTAGTAGTGCTCATGAGCTCATAACCCTAGGTGAGAAGCCATTGATAAATGGAGTCAATCCTTTTAATATATGTTTTTTGTTTTGTTTTGTTTTGAGATGTGGTTTCTTGTGTATTTCTAACTATCTTGGAACACATTCTGTAGACCAGGCTGGCCTCAGAATCAGAGATCTGCCTGCCTCTGCCTACAGAGTTCTAGGAATATAGGCATGTGCCACCACCACCTGGCTAAAAATATGCTCTAATTTAAATAAAATCACATCATTTTCATCTTCCTTTCTTACTTTCCATTCCTTCCAACTATTCTTCAATGAACCCCTCCTATTCTCTCCCACTCTTAAGTAGATAGCTTCTTTTACTTTGATTATGTGTGTGTGAATGTATGCATAAATACACACACACACACACATCCTGTTGAATCTGTTTTTGTTTTTTAAATGAATATGATTTCCTGGCTGACCTTTCTTAGTTATAGAATCAATAATAATATTTATTCCTGAGAAAAGTTAATTTTCTTTCTTCCTTTAGTCAGTTGCCTATGGTTCTTTTTTAGATGTAACCACCATAAAAATTTCCCCATATGACTAAACATAAACCTGCATATGATTCAGGTATACCATTTCTTGACATAAGCCAAAATGAGTCAAGTTTATGTTCCACATATACTTGTTCAGATACAATGTTCATTGCCACCTTATATACAAAAGGCAGAAAATGGAAATAATCTAAATGTCCTTATATTGACAAATGGCCAATGAACTGTGGAAAACATATACAATGGGATAATATTCATCTACAAAAAAATGAAAAAAATGAAATTTTCAAGTAAATGAATGGAGCTAGAAAAGATTATATTGATGGAGATAATCCAGGCAAAGAAAGATAAATGGTGCTTGTTTTCTCTCATCTATGACTCCTAGCTCTAAATTTTCACGTGTGAATATACAACATGGAGTAACCACATAAAGGGCTACAGGTGGGAGGAGGAGAGTAATGGGAGGTGATCCCACAAGATTGGGCATTAGAAGTGAGAAATGACATAATGGGAGGAGACTGCTACTGGGAGGATGGGGAGTCATTCCAAAAAAGTGTCGAGAGACAGTTGACACCAAAGCTGTTTGATGAAACCTCAAAATCCATTTTCTCTTTACCTAAAATTATACAGAATCCATACAGATGTGTGTACATACACACATTTATTAAGGCATTAAGGGTAACTAAGTCATTCAAGCTGACAATGCTTCCACAAGAACCACATACTAACAGAAACCCAATTTCCAGGCGTTTGAAAGCTGCTTGGAATGATCATGGTAGTATAAGCGACTCTAGAATCAATATACCTCATCTTTGTTGGTTAACTCTCAGGCATTGAAGTTGGGTTTCTACTGCTGAAGAACTCCTAAACTTAGTATACAGGACTTGTGGGCATGGTCTGAAAGCCTCTTTCCTGTAGTTAGGTTTCTATGGTTTGAGAAAACAGTCTGCAAACTGTCAAGAGAAGGAAGCCATTTGATAGTTCTACCCAAAAGTCAGTGGCTTTGTTTTGTTTTATTGAATGTGCCCATTACTAGACTGACCATGCTTCAGTGAATGACTGACTTCAAACACAGGATCACAAAGGAAACATAAGCATTCATCAGGTTTTATTTACATGAACATGGAGATTAGAAGGTGGGAGACAAGGACAGAGGAGATGGGAGAGAAGTGAGGGACAAATATGTCAAAATATATTGGATATTTGCATTAAATTCTCAGATAATTAGGAAATGAAAGTTCTTGGATACACTAAAATTTTAAAATTATATTTGTAATTTTTAAATTAGCAAACAAACATAAACAACACAAAAAGTATTATTTTGTAAATACGTGTAGTTCTTTGTATTGGGTTGGGGCCTTCTAGTCTTTCTTCTGTCCAAAAACATAAGTTTAAGAGACTTAAAAACATAAGTTTTACAGACTCAACAGGTTATATTCAAGAATGAAAATACATGTGTGTATGTATAAATACACGCATGTAACAACAATCTTTGCAAAGAGAGTATATGAGGGTTGGGAGGGAGGAAACAGAAAAGAGAAATTATGTAAGTCTATTATAATCTCAAAAAATAGAAATAACAAATAATAAATACTTTAGTAACATTTTGTTTTGCATGCCTATCCGCAATATAGTATTGGCTATCAACTGCCCATTACTTATAACATTTGCGTGAATAAAAACTGGTATGTTAACAGCCTCAACTTTTTAATTGCCAGAGTTTTAATCCATTTTAAGTATTTAAAAACTCAATAAGTAACTTCATGCTCATAATCGTTGTTTTTATTTGACTCAGTATATATTTGAAGCAACTGAGTAGCTATGGGCTCTTTCATTAAAACTGGAACACAATGCAACAGTGGGACTTTTGCAGTGTTGGAAATTAGGCAGGTAAAACAAAATTTAGATGGACTAATCATGCGCCCAAATGACACTGTGTGTGGACACACACATACATATCAGATGATCATGTGCACATGCAGACAAACTTGGACCAATATGATGTGTTTCATGAAAACATAGGACAAAGATGGGAAATGGCCATGCTGAGAGAAGAACTTTGATCATCTGAAGGAATAGAGCTTCACGCATACGTCAGAGGATTCTATCTTCAACACTCCGTGAGATTCTTCCTGTTCTAGAAAACTGCATTCTTATAGGTTAATAAGAAAAGTCTTCCACGTTCTAAA
Organism: Neodon shergylaensis; assembly: GCA_025134845.1. NCBI lineage: Eukaryota > Metazoa > Chordata > Mammalia > Rodentia > Cricetidae > Neodon > Neodon shergylaensis. The sequence continues at coordinate 1,090,558 of JABTXL010004655.1, read as the reverse complement.
TTATGAGATGTGTAAGTCTATTTCCAATGTAAAGCACCAACACGAATCCAAAATTAAGTCTTCATTCTGTTCTAAGCATTCAAACCCCCGCAAAGGATGTCTAAGAGGAGCAATTAAAACTCATTTGCCTCAGATTCGTGGATAGCAGGAGAGTGTGCAAATATGTGAGAATGATACATCATAAAGGAGCAGAAATTATGGCTTAAATCATGGTTCTTAGAAGACGTGATGAGCTACTATCGCGGGGTGATTTTAGGAGTGTGTGTGTGAATCTGGATGTAAGGCCTGAGGTCACATTGCAACTAGAAGCTTCAATTTGAGTTTGTAGTGCTGGTATATGAGTAAAACCATCCTCAGAAACTTTAGTGACCTCACTTCTTCACAAAAGCAAGGGGCAGCTTGTTGGTGAGACAAAACTTTTCCAGGGTTAACAGGATTATACCCAATTAATTCTATTTTAACATTTATTTGTATCCTAATCATATAGTTTATATTTCCTAAGTATCATTCATTATTCTTGATGCAGAATGTGAAAGTTGGAAGCTGCTCTCAAGAATGTGTATCATGCCACTGTTTAGATTGGAATCAATTATCTTAAATGTCATGAACTTGCCTTTCTTGAAACAATACCCTAACTTGATCATTTTTTAAAAATTCATTTTAGTAATACATGACTTACTGTTATTCAGGAGAAATATGTTTCCCCTATTTTCAACTTGTGTCATTTTTATTAGATTTTATTTTATAAGGTATCTTTTCATGTAGCACAATTAATGAAAATCCAAAGACAGAAATTTGGTCTCAACCTAAGGTCAGAAAAGCTAAACAGCCAAGCTACTGACTTTTACCTCTATCTCAGCCTGAAATGGCGATCCTGCCTCCAGAAATCTCAGAATGAGGCTGTGTGTGAGAGCTTAGAGGAATCTTATATTCCTCTCCAGTGCTTGCATTAAAGGCATGCACCACCACCACCCAGTTTCTATGGCAAACTAGTGTGGTTACTGGGATTAAAGGTGTGCGTCACTGCTCCTGGTCTATAAGGCTGATTAGTATGGCTGTCTTACTCTCTGAACTTCAAGCAAGCTTTATTTATTAAAATACAAATGAAATATTACTACATTCTCAGAAATCAGTTTCCTCACCACTTTATGAAAAGCATTTAACTTTTTCACGTATTTAATACGCTTTATTTTTCATGAGAACATTTACTATACATGAAGTATCAATCCATAGAACTTTAGATAGATTTTTGCATCATTCATATATAAGTATAGATATTGAGCTAATTCCCGATAACATTCAAAGCGTGCTTACATCTACTATCTTAATGTGCCTATGATTTGTTATGGCATATGAAATGAGGTAGAATGAAACAGTAAGAGTCCATTGTAATATTGGTCACAAGTCCAGTCTATAATAATTATGTTAAAAATAAGTAATACTGAATTAAATATGATATCCTAATAATCAATGGAGATAAACTATTATAATTTGCTAGAATTTTTATTATGTCAAATTTTACAAAATTTACAAGCTATTTGACACAAAAAATAGAAATGAACATACTACAAGCACTGCTCTTATTTTTAGGTATTTTGTGGGGTATTAAAAATGGGAAGGGGAATATTTTGTACCAGAAAATGTTTCTTTTGTAAAGGTAACAATTTTAGGAGTTGTTTGTTAAATCTATAGGATAATCAGGGTGTTGAGTGAGCAGTATTCTACAAGATTTTTCACTGCTAACAATTTATGGCTTTCTTTGTGTCTATAGATATAGCAACAATAATATTAAAAGACTAGGTTCAAACTCATTCTTAGGATTCTTTAATAGCTTAGATTCTGGCTCCAAATTTCTTGAATAATCTTATAACCAAAGTTGAAAGGGAGATCAAAACAAAACCACTTCAAATTCCAAGTACATGCCTTTAAAACAGATCAATTCAGTATTCTGGTGAGACTAAGGAAAGCCGGGAAGATGAGATGATGGTAACTCACCAAGTATGTGTTTGAGAAGGAAAGAAAGGTGGGAATGGATGTCTGAGAAGGAAGCCTGAACATGACCAGAGGACATCAGAAGAGCTCTGTTCCCATCTACCTATCATCTATCTATCTATCTATCTATCTATCTATCTATCTATCTATCTATCTACCTATCATCTATCTATCATCTATCTATCTATATTAGTGATTTTTATTGAGCTCTACATTTTTCTTTGCTCCCCTCCCTCCCTCTCCCATCCCTATTTCAACCCTCCCTCAAGGTCCCCATGCTTCCAATGTACTCAGATCTTGTCTTTTTCTACTTCCCATGTAGATTAGATCTATGTATGTCTTTCTTAGTATCCTCATTGTTGTCTAAGTGCTCTGGGATTGTGGTTTGTAGACTGATTTTCCTTTGCTTTATGTTTAAAAACATGTATTCATTATAGGTGCTTTTTAAACATGTTCCCATATTGTAATAGGAACTACATTTTCTGTCCAAGAAAGGGGGAACTCACCAATCCTACTTTTATCCTAAAGGTTAGTAAAAATTATATTTTAAATACTCATTTGAAATATTGACATAATCTAAATGCTATACTTTGATAAATCACATTTGTAAATGTCTATTATCTTAGATAAGATGGGAAAATGCAAAATTAGGTTTGAAGTAGTATGCTCATTCTTGAAATCAGAGACAACTGCATTCTTTCATGAATTACCAGACAACTCTTAATTGGTTTCTACTCAGTAATGACACTAGCATTTGGACAAAATAAAAGAACAAAAATTATCTTCCATGCTATCAAAATCTTTTCTGAAGTATTTATTTTTCAGATTAGGCTTTCAGTTGATTCATGTTCATCAAATTGGGTCAAGAATGGGACAAAATATAGCATGAATAGAACAAAAGAATATCTAGGAGTTGGTTCTGGACCTGAAAGCTGAGTCATTTTCTTTAAAAATAGAGTGGTTGATAATATGAATTCAAAGAATGTAATAAAATTACCAACACACTCATGGTCTAGACTGCCACAGTTTGCCTAATGAATAAGAGGTGCTAATTCAAATTATCTCTGTGTTAATCATTCACATACCAGGCAACATAACTTATCATCTATTAAAATAGACTTCTAGAAGGTAAAACATTAAATGAAAAGTTCAATTAATCAAAATAATTCTGTTTTTGATATAGAGATAAGATATCAAGACATCATGGAGATTGAATTTTTGAAAATTTTGTTATTAACTACCCAATCATTATAAGTTAGCTTGTTCTCACTTCACTCACCAAATGTGCATGTGACATCTCTATGTCAGATTTGCTTAGGCATCTACTCAAATATTCTTCTATTTTTAAATTTCATATCTTATTGTTAGGTTGTGAGGAAATTTCATGTTATTGATAGTCCTTGCATGGACACAGAGGAAAATTCAATAACATAATAATCCAAGTAACCCAACTATATTCTTCAGATTCATTTCCCACATGCTTCTTTAAATTCAGCTTTGAAGAAAACTACACAACTCATTTAGAATTTCTAGAATGAGCTCTAACTCATGATGCTAAATATACTGAAATGCCTTTCAAATGTTCAAGAGTTCCTAAAATAAAACTTCTTTTATAGAACAAAGTTTAGACATAGAAACTGTGACGACAGTAGAGCATACTCTTGTACTCTCCACACATAACTTCTGCCACTAATAATATCTTAGAAAGTCGCGGTTCTATACATTTAAGATAACTTGTGTCTTTTCCTTGCTTTATAAAATATTTACTTTCATTGATAAATAATACTCTTGTATGTTTGAGGACTCACATGCATACATTGATTAATAACAACTTTTAACTATAACAATCATTAAGTAAAGTTGCTATAGACATCTTTGCATGAGTTCTTTTGCTGAACAATACTTTAAAAGCACTTGGTTAAATATGCAGGAATACAGTTCATGGACTCTTTGATAACACATACTAAGTTCTGTAAGAATTGTCATACTGCCTTCTGAAGTCTCTGATGATGCTTTCAGTTTCTACTGGTGGTGAATAAACTGGAAACCGGCTAATGTCATTTTAACTGTACATAGATTATATTCCTTTTACTCATTTAATCGCTTAAGGCCTATTGATGGATAATGTCAAACTGCTTCTCATGTGACATCTTGAAAGTGCTGAGACACCTGTTCAAATATTTTCTATACTTTGTTTTTTATCATTAGGTTGTAAAGAGATTTGATATATTACTGATATGTCCTTCAATATACACCTTTTGAAGTATTTTCTACAAAACTGTAGTGCTCAATTTTTTTCTTAATAGATACCTATACAAGGCATAATCTTTCAAATCTCCCTCCCTCCCTCCCCCTCCTTCTTCTCTCTCTCTCTCTCTGCCTGACTACTTTTTTAACCACCTGCTTCTATTCATTAGCTGTCCACCTTATCTTCTTTGATGTTGAAAGGGCTTATCACTCTGTTTTTCTAGTAATGTTATTTAGCAGCAATCCTTAGAGATATCCTTTGGCTCTAAATTTCCTCTATGCTATCCCTCCCTCTCTCCTTCCTTCTTTTCCTCCCTTCCTCCTTCCCTCCCACTTCTCTCCTTTTAGTCTCCCATGAGAAACTGATTTCCCAGATTTATTAATGTAGAGTCAACTTCAATTTATCTTACAACAAAACTTATCATTTCTGTATCAAGTCTATAAAGACATAATCAAAAAATTAAATATCAACTAACAATGATTTTAAGCCTTTTTAAATTTATCATTTTATTTTTCCATCCATTTATATTTTCCATTTCCTACTAATTTTTCCATCCCTTCCCTCTTTCAAAGCCCTTCATTCCCTTTCCTTCTTGCAACCCCTCAAATTTTAAATCCTTGCTCTCTTTCCAATCCATGATCTTTTATCCATTGTTATTGCATGAGTATGTATGTGTACATACATATATTCCTAAATATAATCTGCTCTGCCCATAAAATGTTATATGTATGTATGATTTCAGGGCTGAATATTTGTCATTTGATAACCAACTGAGTGTTCTCTTTATAAAAGATTATTTCTCAATCTCTCAGCATCTTTCAGGTGCCTGTAGTTCTTTTGTAGGTTTGAGATCTTGTGTCTTTTCTTCATCCACTTTGACATGTCCACTGGTATGCAGAGGTTCACGGCCTCTTTCCTCAAGATATTTAAAGCTATTTGTGTCCCATTCTCTAGTCCATTCTTTTTTTCATGTTCTCAGATTTTCACAGCATGTTCTTCCCCAGAGATTAAAGGCATCCCCTTTTTCCTTTAATGTATGGTCCTTTGTCTGTGTTTCTCAAGGATAAAATAAACACAACTAAAAATAGGTATCCTACAGTTTCTTTGTTTTTTTTTTTTTACCATACTTATGTTGTAAAGCATGATAGAAAGGTATCTCACTTCAAAATACCCTTCAAATACCCACAAAAATATACTCTTAAGAGGATAGGATTCTTATCTTTCATCTAAGATTCTTGCCTCTCAAGTTATATGAAATCCAATATAAGAGCTGATAAGATGCCAAGGCAATGGAGAATCTGTGAGTCTAAGTATAAAATAATGACAGGTAGGTGTTTGTCAAAGAGTATCTTCATTTGTGATCTATTTTATCATTTATCTATAGGGTAACTATTCTTTGAGCATCTCGTACAAGGAAGTATTCAACAAATATTTCACAAGTAAATGCATTAACAGTGCAAAGGAGGAAACGGTAACATCACAAATCTCCAAGAAACATTAACAATATAGTTACCTGACCCTAAATAATATTTCATAATTAAGTTTTTTAACACTTTTGAATACCTTTTCAAATGAATAAGAGTCTGCTAATGCTTTGCCTGATAAAATTTATTCATCTCACATGAGCTTAGCTATGCATGTATATAGAATAAATATACTGTCAAATACTTAAAGATAATTAATATTGATATCATTTTAAAACAATTTTTCAGTCTACCTACAAACTTATCTTTATTATTAATAAAAACAATTTATCATAGTAATAAAATGTATGTATATCTATATTTTAAAGTAATTAAATGTGAGAATAATACTTGAGTATATAGAAAATCTTAAATATTTATGAGTTTGTAGGAACTTTGATTTTATAATAACATATGCAGCCTCATGACAGAAATATATTTTTGGATGTTGCAGATATTGTTGGAAATTCCTCACTAGGCAAAATGCATCTAAGTTTTAAAATACAACTCTAGCCTGGAAATAAAGGAGCAATTTTAAAAATAAAACATTCAGATACAATACAACACAAAGATAACTTGACACCTATCTGTGGAGAAATGAAAATAGGAAAATACTAGAAGATTTTATTTTCTGTCTTTCACCACTGGGATTTTATAAGAGCAGAAATGTTTGCATGTATTTTGCAAACAATACAGTTCAGAGAATACATCAGTCACAAATCTGAGCCATAATATTTCAGATAGCTGTCAGTCACCGATGCTCTGTCGTATAACATCAGGTACATTGTAGAGTCGATTTTTATGTTCAGAGAAAAGGCTTCAGTTAAATCACACAAGACAATACAGTCCTTTAGAAACACCTCAGGTTTATCACAAACACGATGTAGAGTTAAAACTTGGTCATTGTTCATTCAGAGTATTTTCACTGGGTTTAATGTATTAAGAGTGTAATATTCTGCTCCATAATGTCATCCAAGTTCAATAGTCAGCTGAAGAAGCAGAATCCTAAGGTACAATTGTGCTTTATGAAAAATTTTATTTTTAATACTCTTATATTCTTGAAGAATTATCATCATTGAGAACACTTATTACAAATAATTAATCACTGTGTTTGGAAACTCATACACATTTATTTCATAATATATATTGGTCACCTAATATATACAAAAATGCAAATCTGAATTATTATTTATAAAATAAATGATATTTTCACAAATGTAATTATATATAACACATATGCTGATTAATTTTAAATGAAAAAGAAAAACAGCAACAAAAAGCGTAAAGATTTTAAAATAATGTTCAACAAGTAAATTTTTCAATGCTACCTTAATTCAGGGAAGATTTTCATTAATTAAACATTCAGCCTAATATCTTTCTATCCTTAAATGGTGAGGCAAATGCCTTGTGATTAGTGAGAGCATATTCTCACAGTGTAATTATAAGAACTTATCTTGGACAAATATTCTGAGCTACAAACTGTGATCATGATTTTAATTATGTACTATCTTCCCTATTTGCAGAGTCATTTCCAGATGGCCTATAAAACACATTTTATTCTATAGTGCCTTATTTTTTAATTAAGATTAAAAAATTAAATTATAGTACTCCAAGACATTTTCATTTAATGTATCAACTTAACTACAGTCAACATGAATTCATCACTATTAGAAAACACATAATAGGAGCTGGAGAGATGGCTCAGAAGTTAAGAGTACTTGCTGCTCTAGTATAGGACTTGGGATCAACTTTCAGTACCCACAAAGCATTACTGCCTGTAACTCCAATTCCATGGCATCAAATATCACCTTCTGGCCTCTGTGGGCATCTAACATGCACACAATTATCATGTATACAAGCAGACAAAGGCTCATATGCAACATAGATCTTAGTAGAAATATAAGCAACTATGCAACATAAGTACCATAGGCAAATTAAAAGAATATTGCAAAATTAATCATAAATATTTAAGAGTTCCTTGTTGCTGGAGTTTATTCTCGGGTACCTAACAATGGATAATAAACACACTGACATATTTTATGAACAATCTTCAGGAAGAGAATTTTGGGGTTGGAGAAATGATATCTCACTAGATAGGAGTATTCACACCATCATAGGTGTGGATATGACCATCTAGACAGAATGGTGCCCAGACGTGTGGACAACTGAATCCACTGAAAGCCTGATAAAGCTTGGGAAAGAGTAAAGCATGTTTTCTTGGTAGCAACATTTTCTCGGGTCTACTCTGCTTGCTAGAGGCAAGCAAGCGCTCTCGTCTAAGAGAGGCTTCCTGACTCAGCTTTAGCTGCAAAACCCTGCAGCTCATTAAGAGGTCCTGCCACGAAACACTTAAATGGTGTTGAAAAAAGCTGAATGCATGTTTCTCGGTTTTCAGCCATAGCAGGAAAAAAGCTGTGCCATTTAAAAATGCTGGCTTTCTGGGCCGTCCTTCCAGGGCAAACTCTGACTGTTTGAGGCAGAAGGGCTGACTACAGAGAGAGGACTTGTGTGTTGTCTGTGGATATAATGCTGCAAATTACTTGCTGGCAGGGACCTTGAAATGCCATACAGTTGTGGCAGTAAACATGGCTACAGCAGTACCTCAGCCATGAGGCTGGAAAGCTAAGGAATGGGCTGGATCCAGCCGCCAAAGCAACGGCTTTAATCCTACTGATATTGCTTGGTAATTTAAAGGCTCGTGTCTTCAGAAAAAGAGAGAGAGATACAGTAAAGAGAGATTCAAAAACAAAGAAAACCTCTAAATGATTTACAGTGTGTTGAAAATATATGCAGACTAAAAGTTAAAGTTCTTAAAGTAAAAAACAAAAAAAAGGAAGAAAGAGAGTAGTTGGGTGTGGTAGGACACACCTTTAATTCCAACACTTGGAAGGCAGAGGGAGATTGACCTCTGAGACTTCAAGGTGTGGTAGCACACGCCTTTAATCCCAATGCCTGGGAGGCAGAGACAGGCAGATCTCTGAGAATTCAAGGACAGCTGGTTTACAGAGTTATTCTAGGACAAAGATATACAGAGAAGGAGTCTCAAAAAATAAAAGTAAAAATAAATGAAATAGAGTTAAAATAAAGCTGCACAAAGATGGAAAATACACAGAGAATCTTGATACTGTATGCTATTATGCTCTGTTTGAATTTTTTTAATGCTGAGGAAGGAGCAACAGATACTTAAAGATATTTGTTTATAAATGCTGCTGAACTAATCCAACATAGATATTTTGAAAATGCCTTGACTTTGAAATTTGGATCTAAGGACATGATGCTTTGGAAAGGAGTTTTTTATTTTGTTTTCACAGAGGGTGAGAGTCTGTGGATTTCTTCTATTCGAATATGGTATGATGGACCATGCCCTCCTGAAGGGTTGCTGTAAACATCTTCAGAAAATTGCTTCGTTCAACTGCCAACTGAGATGAAACTAGCACACAGGTTATACCATGAAAGACCTAATTAACGATGCCCTCATTCAGCAGGAAGCAGTTTGGAGAGAAATAAGTGCGCCCATGTCCCCATATATTGTTTATAAATGTTCTTTTACATTTAAAGGGGGAAATGATATAGATGTGGATAATTTGCATTGATATGAATCTTGGTTTACTGATATTAATTTAAGGTCAATTTTGTTATATGTATATGTATTTCTGATATTGATTAAGGTATTGTGATTGTGTAGTTCACTTAAAAATGTAATGTATATAGGTTGTTAATGGATAATCAATAATAGTCAAGCTTGTAGTTATGTTAGTTAAGATTTTCTATATGTACATAGATATATTTTAGATAGGCATTCTTCATATTTTTCAAAGATTATAGAATATGGCATTTTAAATGTTTTAATAACTTAGGGTTTTTCATGACAATGAGACATGTCTGCTCCTGGTAGCACCAATCTACTTCAAGAAGAAGATGGGCATCAAAGAGGCACCTTATGAAGTTTGATAGCCATTTGGGCAAGAAACTGCTCTTGCCTGGAATATTGCATAAACTGGACACAGAAAACCCGCAGAGAGAGGACTACTGAACTTGCCTAAAGGTGAGATGATCTTTTGGGGTTCCTGATTCATGAAAGAGTTTGCGAGACATTCTGCAGGACACAACAGATAGTGACTGAACTGACTTTGAAATTTCCTGCTTCATGGAAATGTCTCTGGATACCATGGGCCTGTAGGCTGAAGATGGATGCCCCAACGGTACAGAGGAACTTTGGGTGACTGTCCAAGCAGCGAGATGTCTCTGTCATTTATAGAGTTTGAGAGTTTTCTTATTTCTTGTTTGCTTAGGTAATATTATATCCTTCTGGAATCTTTGATGGAGTTAAAGAATAGTTATAGTTATAGTTTTCCTTAGTTATGATAAAGATTATTGTAATTTTTACTTGATAACTGCTTTATTATATGTAATTTTGCTATGTTAAGTTAAAGCCTTCCTTTTTTTGTTGTTTAAACAGAAAAAGGGGAAGTGATGTGGGAGTGTCATATATCAATCTGTTGATTTCATTGGTTAAGTAATAAAGGAACTGCTTGGCCCTCATGGGTTAAAACATAGGTGGGAGGAGTAAATAGAACAGAATGCTGGGAGGAAGAGGAAGTGAGCTCAGACTCAACAGCTTTGCTCTCTGAAGCAGAGACGCCATGCTCCCCTCTCCCGGGCAGACGCGATAGCTCCTCTCAGAGGCAGACACGATGGAGCAAGCCGCCAGGTCAGACATGCTGAGTCTTTCCCGGTAAGACCTATGCTACACAGTTATTAGAGATGGGTTGATCAGGATATCAGAATTAGCCAGTACGGGCTAGAGCTAATGGGCCAAGCAGTGCTTAAAAGAATACAGTGTCCGTGTAATTATTTCGGGGCATAAGCTAGCAGGTGGCCGGGGTGCTGGGGACGCAGCCCTGCCACTCCTATTACAACATACACACACACATGCAAATTTTTAAAAAAAATAAATCCTTTTAAAGAACAAAATAACTGGTTAAAGCCTTGGGGGAGAAATGTATTAGACTGGCTAAATACTATATGTGTTTTATACCTTTATGAATAGCATATAAAATATTCACTAACAGTACAATTTCTATCAAATATCAATCATATAAATTCTCCAAATAGCATGTATAAAATTGTTTATGAATACTTCATAACTTAAACATTATAAGTAATAACTGACTTTCTAAAATGTAATAAGAACTCTTTCAATTTTGAAAAATACAAAAAGTAAATAGGATACTGAGCAAATTTACAAATTTATTGATAATGACTAGCCATCATTTAGATATATCTGTATGAAAATTATCTCCATATGAAAGCAACAACTGGTTTGTCATTTTCCTGTTTAATATATAGCCAGAGTGTACTTAGTATTCCAAATGATTAGCAGTCTCCAACAAGAGGTGAAGAAGATGGTCAACGGGGAGTGAGCGTGTGTGTACAAGGAGATGGGTGGGTGTGGGTGTATATGTGAGAGAAAGAGGTAGGTGGGGGAGGGAGGAAATTGGGGGGCATATTTTATACTCTCTGTATTTCCATCATAGAAGGGATTCATGTAGCCCTGTCAAGAAAGATGTACAAATAGATGAGACATGAGAATCGGAAAAAAAAAAACTCACAAATTGTATCAGAAGGAACAGAAAGAAATGTTTTGTGCTGTCGCCAAGGACAGCTTCATAGCATTTCCGCTTATCTGCTGGCCCAACCCCCTTCATCAGGGCTCTTTAGAATAGAGGTTACATGTTCGATGTGTAAGTGTAAATCAAGAAGTATCTGAGCGCAGCCCGGCACGCTTGTCTTTGTACACGAAGCACATCCAAGGACACCTGATAACAAGGTTTTTCTTCTCTATTATCAGGCAACTCCAGCATCAAGTGATTTGCCTGCTTGATTATATAGATTTTTGTATCTTAGCAGCAGGTACAAAAAATCAATGTGAAAAGGTCAGTGTGTCAAGGGAAGCTCTGCAAATCTTAGACCAATTGTTGCAGGAATGAAAATTACTCAGGGAGAGGCACTGACAAGAGGCAGCCAGTTAAGCTTTCTCCGCAGCACTTAGTTCCTGCTGCTGCGCGTTAATTGCTGCCTTACTATTGTAGTGCATTGCCACTTAGGCTCCTGTCTAACAACGCTGAATCGTCTCAATGCACTCAGCTCCGTTCTCTTTCTATCCTTCTCTTGTTGCTACTCAATCTATATTAGTGTGCACGTTAATTTGGAGGAGTCTTCTGATGAAGTCTTCAGTATTTGCTGTATATTAGATTTTACTCTCAATCAAGCACAAGACTCTGGAAGCAAAACTCAGTGGTTTTGGGCAAAAGATTAATTACCTTAGTCACAGATTCAATGCTCCCTCTAATTACCAGATGAAAATGAGAATACATATCTGTCAGGATCTGAGCAGATTTAAATGATAGGCCAAAAAAAATTGGCATGTGGAAGCAACATGGGAATAATTGATAGGATAAGGGAAACAAGCAGGATCAAGTCACCCACTAATATGTAAGCAACAGCACTGAACCATATTCTCTGCCTTTAGGCCAAAGATACAGGAAAGGAGTGGGTGCAAGGGCACACCAGCCATGGGCAGGATCAACCTCTCCAAAGTCACCTTCCAGCAGGAAGGTAAAGGAGACACCTGTTATGCTATGATTACCCCCAAGTTTGGACAATTAGCAGTGTCCAAATGAAAAAGGAAACTGAGCCCATCAAAAGGAAGTATACAGGTCTTAGGACACTCAATGGGTGCCTCGCTTGTTATACAAGTATGAAGACTGAGAATTCAGATCCCCAGAAACTACACAAAAGGCAGGTACAAGACAGAAGTTCGCTGTAATCTTGAAGAACTTGGGAGACAAAGACATGAGATCAAGATTTTCTGACTGGAATTTTCGAGTTCAAGATTCTGGGAAAAGAACCTGGTAAAAGTTGAAATGAATCCAGGCAGATGCCCGGCAAATTTGTGCCTCCATACACATACACACATGTATGCAAACATGATTACACACACCAGTATTAACACTTGCAATAAAAGGGAAAATATGGTAGTGCAGTTGAAAGGAATATTTGAGGTATAGAGCAGTGAAGAAAATAGACTAACTATAAATATTAACCTTAAAATTGTGTGGAAGCATCGAGACAGGATATCCTTTTCCATTAATTTCAAACCATAGCTGATATTTATGATAAGCTTCTTATAGGATGATATAACTATCCTCTAAAACAAATAAGAGAAAGTGTAGATCAAGTCAACAGGAACAAACAACAAACAAAACTTATTGAAAGTTTCTCCTTAAATAATGGGAGCATGAAAAAGGAAGCTCGTACTCCAAGATCAAGACCTTGAGAAAGGGAAATTCCACTGAAGAAAACCTTGACATTATCTGCCACTCTTCACTAACGTGACAATACCAGTCTCTATTGAGGGGAAAGTTGACTAGAATCTGAATAAAACAGCTAATCAATCAGATAATCAAAAAAGTCTTTTCTCAGTTTTCAGACTGGTAGAAGAGACCCAGAAGAGGTTTTATAATGATAACATGCACATACAAGAACCCTCGGGGGAGGTTCAATGTATGCTTGCTCTTTATATATGGTGCAAGCTAAAAGATATATCAACACATGACTAAATATGAAGTAATATGTGTTTCAAATTATTTCAAAAGTCTATTATATAATAGCAGAAATACAAAGTACAATATACCTTGGAAGACACATTAGGAAACTAATCTGTTTCACTAGGGAGACATGAAAGCAAATATTCCTAAGGTTATGCAGAACTGGAAAGAGAACAGCTAACATAATTTATGCTACCGATTTTGGGCTGATATGACAGCTTGAAAGAGCCGGAGTCACTGACGCTATATACGCCAGCCTGGTAGTTCTCGGGATCTTTACTGAGAACACATAAGCTCAGGAAAAAAGAAAAAAAAAATCTCCATTCAAGTGAATAAAGTTTCAGCCAGTACAGAGCAACAAATAGTTGAAGTCTGGGGATATTGAAGAAGGGTAGGAATTAGTGTTTCAGAAGGGGGCAGTATTAAGGAGGATTTGTGAAAACCAAAAATTTTTGTGTCAGCAAGCCCTTAAAAGTCAGAAGAAATAGATTTCTGGAGATACTGAGGGGGAATAAAAGTAGTCTCACTCTAAAGCCATCTGAAGTCTGGAGATTTGGTGAAACTATAACAAAGTCCGGGCCCACCACATCCCCAAATTTCTACGTTAGTGGCATGAGAGATATGGGCCATTTATTTCCTTGATCTGCAACAACTACTACCAAGAACTGAATGACTGAAAATTTTAAGCAACTTACTATAGTCTCTTGATTAGAAAAACATGTAAACTTTGATGTACTCAATAGTTCTTCCAATATATAACATCCTGCCTTACTTTCCCACTACAATGTTTTTATGCACCTATGATGAATTCAAAATACAAATTGACAAAATAAATAATCTCGAAGACTTTTTAAGTGTTGTGTTGGATAGTTTCCTGTCAACTTGATATACGTTAGAGTTATCTGAAATGAGGACACCTCAAATTGGGCAAATGTCTCTCTCTATGTGATATGGCTATATGAAATACTGTTAATTAGTGATTGATAGGGAAGGGTCCAGTCCACTTTGGGTGGCACTATCCCTGTGATGGTGGTCTTATGCTCTATTCATAGCATGGTGTGCAAACCGTGGGGAGCAAGACAGTAAGCAGCACCCCTCCATAGCCTTTTTACCAGTTCCTGCCTTCAGGATCCTGCTGGGTTTCAGTTCCTGTCCTGACTTCCTCCAGTGATGCACTACAATTCAGAACTGGGAGCCAAATAAACTCTTCTCTTCCCAACTTGATTTTTTCTATCAAAGAAATAGAAATCTTAACTAAGACAAGCGCTTACATAACACCCTGAGACTCACAATGCATCTTTAAATATTGTCTCATAATTATTTATAAATCCAGTATAATTTTATTTTCATTAGGTTGCTGTGACATTAGAATTTAATGCATCCTTATCTCCAAAACTCATTACTAATTAAACAAATTCATCCGAACAGTGTCTAGAAAGTCCCATGTATTTCATCTTAAAAGATGCTAAAGTTTTCAAGTTTCAAAGTCCTTGTATGCAGTATATATTTTCAGAGATTGTCTCATTTATTTTGACTGTGTCTATATTTTATGATTGCCTATGCAGCATTTTCAACTTTAAAATTAATGTCAATGAATCCTTCTGAAATGCCAGCTGCCATCATAGTTGAATCTTCAATAGGCAAATTGCTCATATTTCATGTCCTATTTATTCTTCATCAGAGTGGCATTATGCCCTGTTTTACAAGTATGTTTAATGAATTCTTTTTCTAACAAGTAAAAGAGAAACCTTGTCGTCTGCGATTTTGGTTTCTTTGGGCTTTTCTGTTACTTTCTTCTAAAACACTTGAATAGCAACTACAGAATTATGAGGAGGGCTTTAATATAATCTGTGATGTGATTCCAATTTTATTAATACATTATAACAAATATAAATCCTATTATATCTTTCTGGTTGAAGCCATTTCTAAATGAACTTTGATTTTTTTTCCAGCCATTATCTCTCATCAGCAACTGGTCCCAACCTTCTCCATCTATACATATACATAGTAATCTGGGCTGGATAGAAAAGCCCATCACCACTCCAAAGTCAATGACAGGTGCACAGATCACTGTAATATACAAAGGCTAGCACATTGTCGTTTCATGTTTTGAACAGAAAGAAAGAAAAAAATTACCACTACATTTTCACTATGGAGAAGCCTAGGAATGATTTGTAATAGCAATTTTGGTCTTAAATAGGACAGCCATTTCTCTCTGGTAAGAGCAGAATGTAGGCTCTAAGACAGGCAATCACTGCCTCAAGAAACTTACCAGCTAATAGTGGTGGTTCAGGAAGTAATCCTGTCATTCGGGAGACTGAGACACAAATTACCAGGAGTTAAAAGGCAGCCTGGGCTTCGTAGTGAGGCTCAGGGTAGCCTAGGCTTTTGAGTGAGGTCCTGTCTCAAACTAGTAAACAAGCAAACAAGTAAACAAACAAAAGTAAGTAAAATGAATGAATGAATAAATAAATAAACAAACAAACAAACAAATGCACTGACACGATTTGATCAGAGTAATGATAGGGACAAGAAAAGGCACTGGTGAAACCACACAGAGTCAACCCTGTGGAATTCTTCAGGAGAATTTCCAGAAAATGTATGCCAGAATAGGTGTTTAACATTACTTCCTGTTTTTATAAAATGTTTTCAGTGTTGTTTTTCTTAATAAAGAAGCCTAAAAATTTCTTATGCTAGCAAACATGAGGTTGTAGATTTCTTCAGAAAGAGTAGGAATTATTGATACTATATACTAGGATCTAGCCAATCACTTCCAAAGCAATTTTCCTAGAATTTATTTAAAGTTTAATAAGCTTCACTTATGGTTTTATATAATAAATGAGACCATGGTGAATTCCTGGAGCAAGAAATCAGTCATTGTTTGTTTGTTCCATGCCATGAAAGCAGCACATGAAATGGGCAGAGATTTGTTTGTAATTTACCTGAGTTCTCAATATTCCCTAAAGACAACTTCCATTTCCTGAGTGTGTCTGGAAGGCATGCAGTTGTGATTGTCTTAGTTAGCATTTCTATTTCTGTTAGAAAATACCATGGCCAAAAGCAATTTGGAGTGAGGTTTGATTTATACTTCCCGTGCACAGTACATTACTGGGGGAAGTCCAGAGAGGAGCTTGAGTCAGAATCACAGAAGGAAGAACTAAAGCAGAAGGCATGGAGGAATGCCACTTACAGGCTTTCTACTTATGGCTTGTTCAGCCTGTTTTCTTATGCAAGCTAGGACCGTTATCCCTGGATAGTCACTACCCACATCCGCCTGGGCTTTCACACATCCATCATTGACCCACAAAATGTCCAAAGAATGTGCTTACAGGTCAATCTGATGGAGATAATTTCTCAGTTTTTGTTTTCCCTTCCCAGGTGACCCTAGCTAATACTAATTTGCCATAAAAGCTGACCAGCATGGTTATTTCTCTCATTTATCAAATGTCCATGTAAACATTTTTAGGACAAAAAAAAAATCAAGACTTTAATAGTGAAAATGAGCTACCTATTAAGTGAATGACATGGAAATACCATTTTTTTAAATGTCTATTAAATTTGACAGAGCCTCAGTTTTACATTTTAATAAGGCAGAGTCATAATCATGCACATAGATTTGTTTGTATATTAGATGCAAGTTTCAAGATCACATCTAATTTACAGAGATGCAATAGTATTTTGAGTCACAAAATAGGACTCTGGGTGCAGGTTGCTTTAGTTTGTCTTCTTGTTAGCACTCTCTAACTATATGACTTTGGACACATTGTATATAAGCAGTATGCCATTGTGTTCTGAAATATTAAAGGGGGAGGATAATGGCTTATTTTATATGGTCACAGTAAGAATTGAAAGAATGATATATATTGTAGCAGGGATTACATATATATAGTAGAAGAGATTAACTGAGAAATAAAATAATATATTGTGTGTGCCTGTGTTTGTATACGTTTCATTATCAATATACTGAATGTATACCAAAGTTATAAAAATTAAAGTATTTTAGAATCCTTTATGACCAAAGGTTATTTGTGAGGACAAGGCACACTGAGCCTTTATGATATCTGGCACCAACTGTTTTATTTTAAAATAAAAATGATTCATTTAGTTTTGTAATTGTGTTAGATATAATAATTTTTGTTGACATATGTATGAGAGAAGTGATACATGAGAATTTGATCACAAAATAAAGAATCCTGATTGTATATATTTATTTAAATTACTGAACCAGTATTTCACTCCTCTATAGCTGTGGGTGATGAGGAAGCTTTAGTCCTAGGCCTGTACCTACCTATAGTTACAAGTATGCAAAAAACTTCATTTCTGAATATACTATTAACTGCAAATTTTAATAGTATTTAATAGATACTTAAGTATTTAGTAGATAATGTGATTTCCAATTATGAAAGTTTTATTCAACTCAACAGGAATGCATTTTGAAAGTGTTTCCTATCAAAAATTTCTAATCTTAGAGTTTTGAGGGTTCTTACATTATTTATAATTTCATTCTTCATGAATAATCCATTGTTATTCATATAAATAGCAAGAATAATAATTTAAGTTATTCTAAATACTGGGCAATAATTTATTTGAATGATTATTAATCTTTACTAAGTCAATATGTACTAACTACATATGTTTTTCAAAAGATTAAATTGAGGCAGACTGAGAAGCCAATGATAATGGAACTGGAATTTGTCTCTACTGCATGTACTGGCTTTTTAGGATCCTATTCTACTTGGATGCATACCTTCTAAAGCATGGATGGAGGGGAGAGGGCCGTGGACTTCCCACAGGGCAGGGTACCCTGACCTCTCTTAGGACTGGAAGGGGAGAGGGAGGGTGAGTGGTGGAGCAGGAGGGAAGTGGGAGGAGGGGAGGAAGTGGAAATTTTCAATGATATTATTTATACAGTAATAAAAATTATTAGAAAAAGAGATTAAAATTGTTAGTTCTCTTGAATAATTAGTGTTTTTATCAGTCATGAGATAGATAGGAATTCTAAAGATCTAGAAGCCATATTATTGCATGAAGATTTTCAGAAACCAAAGCATCATGTCCATCTTTAATAAAAAGCTAATAATTTACTGAAGTAATCATATCTATATCTGGTATGTGTTTCAATGATACATTATTTATAAATATGTGAGCAGCCTGAATGTCTCTGGTACACAAGCATGTCCCAGAAATGACTGCTTCTCCTGCTCACGCAGATGGCTCATGTGCCTCTTGTTAGATCACCACGCAGAAAGCAATAGCTTTTCTTTAAAGACTTCTCCCTTAGCCATTTCTCACTTGCTTCCTACCAGCCACTCCATGCATTGTCCCTTGAGTTTCACGGTATCATGGTAGATGAGCACTGTTGGAACCCATTCAGCCTCAAATAGAGATTTCTTCACCGATTTCAGATGAAAAATGTGAATGCGAGTGACAATAATTTTTCTACTTTAGAGCTAAATCCAACGAAAAGCGAGAGTAACAGAGATAAGAGGAAATACGGAAGGAGATCATAGAGGAAAAAAAATGTTAGCTGGAAGAATTCTTTGTATTTTATGTTACTGTAAAAACTTTTATACGTTTTAAATCTAGTCTTGGTTAAACGTTATCAGTAGGATTCATGCACACTACCAACTGGCTATTCTATTCTTAGACAACAAAGACTCAGCAGCAACTGTCACTGCTCAAACTATTTTGTTAATATAGTCGCTTTGAAATTTCTTACAAATAGGGTGTCATAAGAGGCTTTGCCTCACAAACTGTAAAACACAGCGTGCACACACACACACACACACACACACACACACACATCTCCCCTACCTGGAGTAAATTATTTCCAAAAGAAACTAATTCACTTTACCAGGAAAAAATGTTTTTCTGACTTCCTTGTTAGACATTTTGATTATTATGTGCTTTGCTGCCAGACTATATTAAGGAAAATATATTCCACCAATTAAGTATACTTTCTATATCTATGAGAAGGGAGAGTCACTATTTTTGGTTTAGGGATAGAAAATCACAAATTACTTCATAAAACTGTAGTACAATGTGGCATCATCACCATCGTGTAGTGGTGACATCATCACTGATTCAGAAGGAATATACGACAAATATCATCTTCATGTGTACCCATCACTCTTTACTCATATTTGAGAGAGGATGAAAATAACATGAAGAGATAGAAAGTTTATAATTATGGCATTGTTACTTGGCATTTCTGAATAACACTGAACAATATGATAAATTATCAGTATCCCATAGTGAGTACTAAAGAGTGATAATCGACTTAATAAAATTGAATAATTATTGTAATGTCTTTCCAAACATCTCTGTCATTTTATTTGAAACAACAGTGTCAGCCTTAGAGTAATGATAAATGGAACCTATTACATTATTTAAGTAGCAAGAAAAGCTGTCAGTTTTCAGAATGAAAATTATAGTAAGAATACAAACAATTAAAAAGTCATGGGTTGAAGCAGGAATGGGAGAGGCAGGGAAGGGAGCAGAAAAAATGTAGAGCTCAATAAAAATCAATAAGAAAACATAAAAAACTCATGCAATCACTACAGTAGTAATCTGAATTCTGAACTTTTTCGTTGTGCTGTGTTGTGTTATGGCATGCTGCATTATGTTGTTGATGTTGTGAGTCAGGGTCTTGAATGCTCTCAATAAATGAGAATGACCTTGATCTCCTAATCTTCCTGCCTCCACCTCCCAAACTCTAGACTATAGCCATGAGCAGCCATCTCTAGCTAAGAGTGTCAAAATCCAACAAAGGGCTATTGACTTTTTTGAGTTGATCTTGTATCCTGCCGCATCACTATCAGTTGTAGGAGTTCTTTGGAAGAGTTTTGGGGGTCACTGATGTACAGAAACACAGGTGAAAGGGATCTGGTGCAGCTTTGCCTTCTTTATGTGGCATTGTGGATACATTTACTTTTGTACTGGATTTCTCTTTCAGCTGCTTATAGACCGACATACCCTAGATAATTCTAAATGGATTTCTAAGCTCCATTATCTCTAGGTAGACAAAAAGTCTGCTGGAACATATTGTGGGTGACAGCTTTAAATATCTCAAAGATTAACTTCACAAAAATTTCTACACACTTATCTTTAGAACTCATTCTGAAACTTATCAAACTTCTCATGGCTGCAGCTTGTCTGTAATTAAAATAATTACAACAGGTAGCATCATTATTTAGTCAAAGCGCTTCCCATTTATATATAATAAATAATATATAGCTAAAGTAGGTAATGTACAGACAATAGGTCCCATTTCCAATGGTTAGTATAGCATACTTTTTATTTTCAGCTTTGAAGTCTGTGGCAAAAGTTAAGAAGCACAAAGAAATCCCATGCATGCACTGACTCTATTTACCTCTAACAATCAGGCATCTTCTGCTCCAGTGAGTAGTAGTCTATATTCCCTATGCTTTTGTATAGGAATTATATAAAACTATAGCATCAGTAAGACACAAACATTTATAACTTAAATATCTTAAGAAATGTTTCAATGTGCCCTCTTTTCAATATGAAGGACTTGATGAGGTTTAATGACATGAGATAAGGAGTAGAGGGCATTGAGCTAGAGTTAGGATTCTGGATTTGAATTTTGCTGTCTGCAAAATCTGTAAATCATAGCAAGCTAGTTAACCATTCTGTGCTCCAATTTGCAAAGTGGTTTAGCAGGAACATTAAACGTTAACAGATGGTTTGAGCTTGGGATGAAGTCAAGCATATGAAGTACATGCGAAACATACATTTATAATTTTACAGTCTATTTGTCACTTCTATTCCCATATTGTGCAATAATATAGTGATAGAGTGGATAGATTGTTTTTCAAGTCATTAAGATGGAAAAACTTGGTGTTTGACAGTGTCAAATTCTTAGAAGCTAAAATAATAAAAGAGAGAGAGAAAAGAATGTTCTGAGGTTTAAAATGATACAACCAAGACCAAAATTTATTTCGTCTAAAAAAATCTTTAATCATTTCATTTGGAAGCAGTATCAGGCAATAAGAAATAAATAAATAAACTACAATTATTAAATATATTCAATTCAATTAAACTGAAAAGGAGTGGGGACAGCCCTATCTCACTTTTGATTTAAAAAAAAAAACAACAGGAAGCAGATTCTTCATACTCACCAGAAAGGCAACTTTTGTTTTCTTTTTTAAAAAATGTATTTAATGTTATTTTATGTACATTGGTGTGAAGGCATTAGGTTTCCTGGAACTGGAGTTACAGACAGCTGTGAGCTGCCACCCGGGTGCTGGGAATAGAACCTAGGTCCTCTGGAAGAGCAGCCAATGTTTTTAAGCCCCGAGCTTTCTCTCCAGCGCCTCATTTTTGTTTCTAATTGAATCATTTCAAGTGTTTCTCCTTTCAGAATAATGTTGGCTGTAGGTATTTCTTATGAAGCGTTCTCTCCAGTCTTATTCTTTCTAGGATTTTTATTATAAAGGAATGCTGCATTTTGTCAAAGGTTTTTGCTGCTGCTATTAAGTGGTCAGGTGACATTCATATTTAAGCGCATTTATATAATCTGTTCTATGTATTCTCTTACACGTAAAGAATCCTACTAGCCCCTCCAACATAAACTTGATCAGGATTAATGGTCCTTTGAATATAGCCTTTGAATTTGCTTGCAAGTATTTTATTGAGGCTTTGAAGAACAGTTTAGGTCAGTAGTTTGCTGTTGTTTCTCTAAATCTAGAAAGGACCAAATATCTTCACTGAGGAGCTTATAAAGGTCTATGTCTAAAGAGTAGTGTCAATAATCAGGTAGGGCTGGGACAACCAATACCGTAACAAACCCAGAGCTGGTGTGGGAGGTCTTTCTCTATATGTGTTGCTTTTATTGTTTAATGAATAAAAAAGCTACTTAGGCCTATGAATGGGCAAAATAGAGCAAGGTGCAAATTCCAAGCAGAGATGAAGGAGAATAAAAGGCCGAGTCAGAGAGATGCCATACAGCTGATAAAGGACATGCAGGCTGAAATCTTACTGGTAGGCCACGGCCTAATAATATAAATGAGTTAAATAAAGATGTAAGAGCTAGTTAGAAATACACTTTAGCTATTGACCAAACATTATTGTAATTAGTATAGTTTCTGTGTGATTACTCTGGTCTGAGAAGCCAGGAAATGAAAGAGCAGTCTCCTCCTACACAGAGCCAAGTAACTGGCTGTGAGTATGAAATACCACAGATACAAAAGTCCTCCACTCTTCCTCAGTTATGCTCCCAAAGTCTGGTGAGGAAGCTGGATTAGCACTTTCACAATAAGGGCACAACAACAAGAGGAAAGACCTATAACTGTAGTCAGAGACCCCTGTTTTTCCTCTGATGACCCTTTATCCATATCAATCTTCACAGAAACACCAAGCAAACAAGTCAAGACAGATGAACTTAAGCTTGAGCACTGGAAAAAGGGCTCTGAAATATAAAGAACTCTACAATACATTTTACTTTTTATTCTTTCAAAAAAATAAGGAGATAGAGGAAATCAGATGACACACAGCATATAAATAGAAGAAAGTGTTTAAAAAATTGTCACAGCTATGTTCAACAAAATAGGAAAACATTTTGCTCACAAAAAAAGCATTCAAAAGAAAACTAGAATGCTAAAACAGGAACATAGTTCTTGGAAATAGAACACACGTCAGGGGAAAAGAAATCAGGACAAGGATTTGGGAAGAAACAAGATTTTTTTTTCTTCAAATTGATTCCCTGAAATGTGTCTTTTTAGAGAAAAAAAAGAGGCCCTATCCAAGGGTAGGAAATGTATCTAGACTTAAACACTAACACATGTCTAACAAGACTGCAGTCAGGGAAGCAGGTAGGCTAACTGAAAATCTTCACCTCCCCTACCTCTCTTCCAAACAGAATTCGCCACTCTCATAACCAGCTCTTAGCAGGTCACCTGTAGCAGACTCTCCTCCCCCACATATTTTCTCCTCCAACCCCTTTTTCTGCTACCCATTGCTCTATTATAGTCCCAAACTCCAGCAAACACTCTCTGGGAACCGAGCAACAAAGTCTGTCTGCCAGAGAAGCAAGTAGGGCAGCAAAGCAGTTATATGACCTTCACGTCTTCATTATTCTGTGCTCTCCACCAAATCCAGTCATCCAGTCTCATCCCTGTAGCAGACCACCAGTTATGTCCTTTTCTCTCTTCTCTGCCACCATTCCTAGTGGACTAAGCAGATCTTAATAAAATAGCCTGCTTCCCTCCTTCCTGTGGAGATGCCTTAGTGCCTCCCAGTTAATGCCCATTTCTAAGGATCAGCTCCCAATACCTAGAAAGGCATTGTACCTGGAACCCCCAGTGACAAGGTCTACTAGGATCCCAAAAGAACTCCCTACCAGGCAACACACAGCATTCATTCATCTACTCCTAAGAACCAGAGAGTACAACAGAACCAAGGTAAAAAAAAAAATACAACGAACAAAGACAGGAACAAATATTAGTATCTTAAAAGAAAAATATACCAAACACAGATGCCTAGGTACCAGTGTAAAAACACAATAACAATCAAGACAACATTTCTTCACTAGATCCCAGCAAACCTGCCACATTAGGCCCTGAGAATTGCAACATAGTTGAAACACAGAACAAAGACATTAAAATAACCTCTATAAATATGACAAAGTTCCTTAAAAAGGAAATGGTTTCTTAAAGAAACGCATGAAAACACAAACAGTAGAAGGAAATCAATAAACATCGTTAAATATGAAAGTTGAAATAGAACCGTAGAGAAAATCAGACTGAGGAATATCTGGAACTGAAAACAATAAGAACATAAATAGGAATCTGAGAAACAAACCTCAACAACAGAATATAAGAGATTAAAGGTACTAAAGACTTGATAAAAGAAATTAATACTTCAGTGAAAAAATGTAAAATGTAAAAAAAAATATCCTGTCATGAAACACCCACGAAATCTAGGACACTGTGAAAAGACCACAGCTGCAGCTGAGAATAATAGGACTCCAACAAGGAGAAGAAAACCAGATCAAAACAGAAATATTTTCAGCAAAACAAAAATAGAATGCCCTAACCTAAAGAAGGAGATGTCTATACAGGTATAAAAAGCTTATAGAGCACCACCTAAGCTGTATCAATATTCCCCTTGGCACCTAATAGTCAGAACAGAGAGAACAAAAAATTATTAAATATGCAAGTGGGGAAAGACCAAGTAACATAAAAAGGAAGAACTTTTAGCATAACATCTAATTTCTCAGTGGAGAATCTAAATGCTAGATGGGTCTGGATTGTTTTTCTACAAATTCTAAGAGACCACAGATGCCAGTCCCGAATATTATACTCAATACAACTTTTAGACACATTAGACAAAGAAAATAAAACATTACATGATGAAACCAAATCTAAGTAATTTCTATATAATGCAGCCCTACACAGGGTGCGACAAAGAGACTCAGAGACTGTTCAACACATGTAAATTGATGCGTGTAATCTCTTTATAAACATACTAAAAGGCAATAACTTTGTAGTTCTCATTAGATTCAGAAAAGGTCTTTGACAAAATACAACACTTCACGATAAAACTACTGGAAAGATTAAAGATACAAGAGACACAACTCAACAGAAATTCCACTAAAATTAGGAACAATACGAGGTCTACCATCTTCATACCTATGCAATATATTACTCGAAGCCTTAACCAGAGTGGTAAAATAACTGAAGGAGATCAAGAGAGTATAATTTGGGTAGGAAGAAATTAAAGTTCTTTATTGAAAACAATATAAGAATATTCATAAGTGACCTTAGAATTCTACCAAGAAACCCCTGCAGTTGGTAAAATTTCATCAAATTACCAAGTACAAAGTTACTGTGCAAAAATCAGTAGCCCTTCTATATAAAAATGACAGACAGAAGTAGAAACCAGGGAAACACCTTTCACAATAACCTAAAATAATATAAAAATCACGGGGCAAATTTAATCAAGCAAGCGAGGAAACTTCTATGATACAATTTTAAGACACTGAAGAAAGAAATCAAAGAAGATAAGAGAAGATGAAAAAAATCTCCCACACTCATGGATTAGTAGGATTAACATAGTAAAAACGACAATCCTACCCAAAGTAATATACAGTTTTCAGTGAAATCCCCTCGGAATTTCAAAAAAATTCTTCACATACCTTTAAAGGAAATTTTTTTTAACTTCTATGGAAACACAAATTACCAAGCATGGCTAAAACATTCTGTGGAGGGAGGGGACAGAATAAATTTTACTAAAGGTCTGACTAAATTCTTTGCCATTCTGGGAGCTCTGCTAAAGTCATCTCAGTCACTGCAAATCATGTACAAGCTGATTCTCACCATCTTTGATTTCAAATTGTACTACAGTGGTATAGTTGTAAAAAAGTTCTTGGTACTGGCACAAAAGCAGGCATGTTTATCAATGGAATGGAACCGAAGACCCAGAGATAAACCCACATACCAATGGACACCTGATTTTTTATAAAGGAACTAGAAATTCACCCTGGACAAAACACAGCCTCTTCAGCAGACAGTACTTGTCATACTGGGCATCTGCACTTACAAAATTCCAGAAAGATCCATACTTCTTAGACTTCAGGAAACTCAGCTCCAAATGGATCAAAGACCTAACATAGACATAGACACACTGAACCCAATAGAAAGGAAAGGCGGGAATAGCCTTGAGGTCGTCGGTGTACTAAAAGACTTTCTGACCATAACAACTTTAGTACAAAATTTAAAGTCAACAATCAATAAATAAAATCTTATGAAACTGAGAATCTTACACATGTCAAGGGACACCATCATTAGGACAAAGAGACAGACTAAAGAATAAGAAAATAATTTTGCCACTATACATCTGGTAAATGGATAACATTCAAAATATATAAAGAACTAAAAAGACAGATGTCAAGAAAATAAATAATCAAGTTAAAAGATGAGGGCACAGATATAAGCAAAGAATTCGTAACAGAGGGATATCAAATGGTTGAGAAGAACTTAGAGAAATGTCCAACCAACATCCTTCATCATCAGGGAAATGTCAACCAAAACTACTCTGAGATTCCATCTTATACCCATCAGAATGTCTAAGATCAATAAAACAAGTGAGTTAGTAAGGATGTGGAATAATTGTTGCTTGAATTTAAAACTTGCACAACCTCTATGGAAATCTCCGTCTACAAGATATGCTAGAACAACGATGGCACAAAACTCATGGGGATAACCAACAAATATTTGATTTGACTTAAGGCCTAGTCCATGAGATAAAATCCATATCCAACACTATTTTAGTAAGTGTTGAAAAACCTGAGACTAGATAGCCCAGGGACCTAGGCTACAACCAAATTCTGTTCTTTTATTAGAAATATGTATCAATAAAAATGAATCCTATTGATATTGTGTTATAATGATAGATCTGTGTCTAGCTTAGGCATCAGAGAAGTTAGTTCCTGCAGCATATGGGAACAATTACAGAGATCTACAGTCAGACAATATGCAGAGAATGAGAGACTTTGCAATATTTGGCCCTGAGTGAGATATCTCCATTAAATCACTCCAGTCAGAGATCAGTGTTCCCTGCAGAAGAGAATATTAGCAGCTAGAAGGGAAAGATAACACCAAGCAAACAAGACTGTCCATATCACCAGAAGCGAAGCACATGTGAACTCAAGAGACTGAGGCATCATGCAAAGGCCTACGTGGGTCTGCACCAGATAGGATCCTAGGTCTAAAAGAAATAAACATGTGCCCTAGTCCTAACCCTGAAGCAATCGCCAACTGATAACCACTTGCAAATTAAAATTTAGTTTTATTCAGGAATCAAGGAATTCTTACTGGGGAAACAAACTACTCAGAGGTGGACTGCAGGGCTGGTAGTAACTAGGCAGGAGAAAACAAACTGAATGGCATCCTTGGAGGTTCCTTGTCTCATAATGTCCTGTCAGGGCCTTTTTCTTTCTTTTTTTTTTTTTGGAAAAAAATGTGTTTTAGAATATATATGTGTGTGTGTGTGTGTGTGTGTGTGTGTGTGTGTGTGTGTGTGGTGTGTGTATAGTTTTCTTACATATACATATAAACTCATGTAATTTTTTTTCTCTTGTTTACTCTCCAGATCCTTTGTGTATATATTATGGCTTCCAGTTTAGTTTTTCTATGAGATTCCTGAGTATGAGAAGGAGTGGGTATCTCTATCTAAATCTTTTTCTTCTGCCTTTTGGGGCTCTCTATTCCCGCTACTTGTTTGATTTGTCCTAATCTGGTAAATTAGGTTTCCCCTTATTATATTTAATTTTATTATTGTTCTTTAGAAGCCTGTTTGTTTTCTAATGAGAGACAGAAAGTTGGTGGATCCTGAGAGCAGGCAAGGTGGGGAGAAACTGGGGGACATAGATGTAGTGGAAACCATAATTAAGATATTATGTGAGAAAAAAAGATTATTTTCAATAAAAGAAAAAATAATAATAATAATTTTTCAATGAGCCAACAATCTTAAGTGAAGTAATGTACAAAAAGTAAAAACAGTTCTCTTGTCTTAAAGAGATTCTTACACACAGTCTACATGCTGGCATGTTGGACCAATCAGCTCTTCTTGAATTTTTGCTTTGTTTTTCCCATCTACCAGCTTCATAGTCACTGAAGACTAACATTACTTCTGAGTTTCCTCAGAACTACCTGAGAGTGAAGAGCTGGACCAAAACATAATACTTTAGATATGTCTTGGTTAATGTCAAATGTCAAATATAACTAAAATAGATATTGGTACCATGTACTGCGACTGTAACTTAATAAACCTGACTGGTTCATAAGTGTTTGATAGTATTCTGTGGCTGGAATACGGAGGAGTTAGGTATTGGGGACCATTATAGCTGGAGCATGTTGCAGGCACAGATGCAGATATTTAACAGCCCATTCTCTTGTGAATTGATAAACCGTAACTGAGAGAAATGCAGAGTGACAAAGCTGGCCAACAGGTTTCATAAGGGAACAAGGATTCTATGACGAATTTGCAAAGGACCCCCGTATGTGAGGTTTTGTTCAATATGACATATTTCTGCCTGTCGCCTGAAAACTGTAATGAACATAAAATTAAAGATAATAGACTACTTTGTTTGTAAAAGTGGCTTTCGAGAACATTCTGGTTCCTGCTGAGAAAGCATTTGCAATTGTTGAATAAATCAGCATCACTGAAGAGAAATGTCCTGCATTGTATTGGGACAACAGAAAAATTGTCCAAAGGGCAAAACCCTACACATTGGAAGCTATATTTGTGAAGATTCACATCCATTTAAAAAGAGAAAGCTAAGACTGAAGTGGCATCCCAAGACCAGTTGCATAGAAAAAATGTTTCCCAGGGTCAAGGCTGAGAGGCTGAAAAAGCTGTTGTCGAAGCGCCACACCACACTGTCACTGACAGAGGAACCAGGCAATATCATCAAATCAGAATTGATTTTGCAGGCATGGAATGCATAGGATTGAGATTTCCCTGGTTAGGTTTTTTTGTCAACTTGATGCGAGCTAAAGCTGTCAGAAAAGAGGAGCTTCAGTTGATGAACTGTCACCAAGAGATTGCCTATAGCCAGGTCTGTAAGGCCATTTCTTGATTAATTATTTATGTGTGTGGTCCCAGTCCACTGGGATCAGTGCCATTGCTTGGCGAGTGGTTCTCGGCCATATGATAAAGTGTGCTCAACAAGCCTTAGGGAGCAAGCTGATATGCAGCCTTCCTCCTGTGGTTCTGCATCTAGGTTCCCAATTGAACTCCATGCCCTGATTTCCTTCCATGATAAATTGTAAGCTAGAAAATGAAATAAGCCTTCTCCCCATGTTTCTTTCGATCAGTGCGTTAACAAAGCAATAACAGCAAACTTGAGACAGTGGTTCATGGCTTCGTGCACAATGATTTCAGAGAGCAGTGACAACTAAGCAGTATGTGTCAGTGTCAGAAGCCCATGAAGGCATTGGCAGGAAAATAACTAAGTCAACAACACTCGTTAATTTAAGACTGAAACCTTATAGGCTGAACTTAACGGAGTCACCTATTTTAAAGGTTTAAAGAAGCAGGCTTCATCCCTTTGCTTTCAAATCATAAATTAGGTTTAGCTAAGAGATTCATGCCACAGACATGGTTATAGTACAGGGGTATATAGGGATTGGGGAAATGACTAGTAGGTAATATTTTTAGCTTGTAAATATTGGGACCTGAATTTATTTGATCCTGAGGATCTAGGTTTAAAATAAATAACGGGTTATGATGGCTCATAGTTGCAAACCCAATGCTGGAGAAATTAAGGGAGGTAGTTTCCTGTGGCTTGTTATTGAAGTTAGATTTGGTGAATTCTCAGACAGTCATTAAAAAAAAATAAGATGATGGTATCTGATACCTGAGAAACAATATTCAAGGTTATCATCTGGCTTCCACATGGATACTTACACACTCATAAAGACATAAATATAATAAGATGCATTCATAACAAGCCCCCATGTCATATTCACCAGCATGTAAGAGATGTTGTGTGGCTGGAATACAAGATGCTGGCCTCAAACTAACAGTTTTGTCAGATGTTCCTATGCAGGATGCCATCATTTTGTTCTAACATCTAATCACAACCACTGTGCAGTTAATGCCTCTCAAATCATTACATTTAAAGCTCTGGAGAAATCCAATCTGGGTCCCTCATCAGTATCTGATGTCTATCGCAGGATGTACACTGCAGGTGATGGCAGTCTTTGGACCTGTAGTAGACTATGCCACTGACTTTCTGGTAGAGTATAACTTCATCCCCTGTTGGTTGCACAGCACAGGTGAAAGATAAGGGTGTTTAAATGCTTCAGAAAACAGGAAAATGGATATAGATGGGAAAAGCGAAATGAAGAATGAAATAAATGTAACTATATAAAATTCCTACATCTGGGAAGTATAAAAAACAAAACTTCAACTGAGCTAATACAAATTTGAAATCATCAACTGAGTAACCACAATTAAAAGGATTTCTAATGGTTTATATCTACAGTATCTTATAGATAGGAGGATAATATGGGTTTGAGGGAAGTATAAGCTACATTACAAGTTCTAGGCCAGACTGTACTTCAAAGGTAAAAATAAAACAAAGTTAAAGATCTATAACCACCAAATGAATAGGTAAGTGAACTGTAGAGTCCCTGCGCCTTAGTGGTTTACCTTGAACTCAGTATATAAGCTAAACCCATGGTTTAAGGGTACTATAATAAATAAATATCCAGTAGTCTCTTAGAAAGAGTGAAAAGTTTATTTGCAAAAGAATCAAAACAGCATGTCTGTCCAACATCACATTGGCAGAAAGATGTCAATGAATGCTTTTGATTTTCTAAATAAAAAAAAATATACCTCATAACTAAAACATTTCAGCCATGACAAAAGTGAGAATTTCTCAGCTGTGTCAATCAAGTATGGGAGAATAGTAAGCATTTTTCAGGCATAAAATCTTGAGCTTTTTATAGACTTTTCCAGGAAATGACTAGAATATTTCCTGAAGCAATATGTCTAAGGAAGAGGCAACAACCAAATAAAGGATATTGGAGACTCAAAGAGGAGTTAAGACAAAATACTCCAGAATGGTGGTAGAGCAGTATCTAACTTGGCAACTTTATATGATGCATAGTAAATTGGTCTAAAAAAAAACTATCTACGCACAATATTACTGTGACCTTAGCTGAATGAAAACAATGGAAACTGTTTTCCTTAGTGAGTGAATCCAGACAGAGTAAACACACAGACACACAGACATACACACACACACACACACACCATATACCACACATAAACCTCATACCACACACACATGCATACCCACCCACTACACACACACACAACTATACAGTGTGAAGAAGGAAACAGTGCTAACATACTAACAAAGAGGGTCCTATACTGTCAATCCTGCAACATCAACATGGGAGAAAAGACTAGAAAATTGTTTTTACAGAAAGATTTTATAGAGCAATGAAAACTAAACTGACATGAATAAGGGAGTAACACACACCATTTCTAATGGACCTTTATGAAAATTGTAATGGAATTTTATGAGACATAATGGATGAAAATTAGTAACAAATATGGAGGAACCAAGCAGGTAAGAGCTAATTGTATAATGGTGACTTTAGGGATATAAAAAGAAGATGGCCATTACACAAAATATGCTTTATTAAAAAAGAAACAATGGCACAGGTTTACTACTATAAATCTCTTCCATTTAACAAAATTGACTAAATATAATGAAACATGGAGCAAAGCAAAAAAGATATGTGCTGTGGGAAGAAGTCCACCCTCACCTATCATAACAGGAGCTGAAACTTAACACCACGATCTGACAATGTAGAGCTACCAACTTTCTCCTTTATTAAAAAATGTAGAGATATAAAAAATCCAGGAAAATTATAGCAAATGTTATAGTTGCATCAAGTGAAAGGAAATAGACAAGAAATTACAATGTTTACTTTGGATCATGAACACCTTTGAAGTCATAAAACTATATTAAAGTTATTTTGACAAATTATCAATTTGTGAAAAGTAAAAACAGTAGACAACATTCACTAAATTATTTTTTACATACCCAGGGACTCACCAGTAAATGGAGTCATGTCAAAGATGTTTTATTCTTACCCAGATGTGTGTAATGTGTACAGCTGCTAACCCACAGAGCTGCCTCAACCGTCTGGGTTCCTAACCTCACAAGACTGTTTTCTAGTGACACTGTATGCATTATTGGATTTAAAAGAATACGACTTTAGCTCAACAAAGAGCCCCCTCCCATCCAAAATAACAACGCATAAACTATGAAAGAAGACTACCAAATTTGGGGTGGGACTTAGTTGAGTCTTGTTTATTTACTGAAAGCCATGTTTTTCTCCTCTAATTTGGGGAAGTGTAATATAATTGATTATATTTATAAGTGACAGCTGCCATTGTTTTTAGAGTTTATAATGACTGAATTTGGCTATTTTATAACATGTGCCATTTTAAATACTAGTAATGTCTCTGGGGTAAAGCACTATCTGGCTATTGATAGCTTTATAAAAAAACAAAGGTCTGATCTCCAAAATTTATAGAGAACTCAAGAAACTAGACTTCAAAATGCTAATTAACCCAATTAAAAAATGGGGCACTGAACTGAACAGAGAATTCTCAACAGAAGAAGTTCAAATGGCCAAAAGACACTTAAGGTCATGCTCAACCTCCTTAGCGATTAGGGAGATGCAAATCAAAACAACTTTGAGATATCATCTTACACCTGTGAGAATGGCTAAAATCAAAAACACCAATGATAGCCTTTGCTGGAGAGGCTGTGGAGGAAGGGGTACCCTCATCCATTGCTGGTGGGAATGTAATCTTGTGCAACCACTTTGGAAATCAGTGTTTCGGTTTCTCAGGAAATTCGGGATCAACCTACCCCTGGACCCAGCAATACCACTCTTGGGAATATACCCAAGAGATGCCCTATCACATGACAAAAGCATTTGTTCAACTATGTTCATAGCAGTATTATTTGTAATAGCCAGAACCTGGAAACAACCTAGATGCCCTTCAATGGAAGAATGGATGAAGAAAGTGTGGAATATATACACATTAGAGTACTACGCTGCGGTAAAAAACAATGACTTCTCGAATTTTGCATGCAAATGGATGGAAATAGAAAACACTATCCTGAGTGAGGTAACCCAGGCCCAAAAAGATGAACATGGGATGTACTCACTCATAATTGGTTTCTAGCCATAAATAATGGTCACGGAGTATATATTTGGTGAACCTAAAGAAGCTAAATAAGAAGGCGAACTCAAGGAAAAACATATAATTATCCTCTTGGCTATGAACCTTCATCTGGGGATGGATGGAGATAGTCACAGAGACCCACACTGGAGCACCGGACTGAGCTCCCAAGTTCCCATCGAGGAGTGGAAGGAAGGAGAGCATGAGCGAGGAAGTCAGGACCATGAGGGGTGCACCCAACCACTGAGACAGTGTGGCTGATCTATTGGGAGCTCACCAAGGCCAGATGGAATGAGACGGAAGAAGCATGGGATAAAACCGGACTCTCTGATCATGGCGAACAATGGGGACTGATGAGAAGCCAAGGACAATGGCCCTGGGTTTTGATCCTACTTCAAGTTCTGGCTTTGTGGGAGCCTAGCCAGTTTGGATGTTCACCTTCCTAGACATGGACGAAGGGGGGAGCACCTTGGACTTTCCACAGGGCAGGGAACCCTGACTGCTCCTTGGACTGGAGAGGGAGGGGGAGAGGAGTGGGGGGAGGGGGAGAAGGGTGGAAGGAGGGGGAGGGAAATGGGAGGCGGGGAGGCGGGGGAAACGTTTTTTTTTTTCTCAATAAAAAATTAATAAAAAAAAAAAAACAGAAAACACAAGATGTATATTATGTTCATCCTATTTTTCCTGTGGTTCCCTATGTCTGTTGTAGACTCTGCCAGCAAGAATGCAGTCACCATAAATGATCCAAAAAAAAACCATAACACGGATACACATCAGCCTCCTTTTAAAAATAAACATTTTAACCTAGGTTGTTTCTTCATAAATGGCCATTGGACTATTCTGCCATAGCTGAGGTATTGTTAAGGTTTTTACACATGCAGTAAAAATTAAACTTCATGTATGAGTATGTATGGTGTATTAAATCACTAAAGTATATGTAATGTGATATATAATATATAAACATATCCAGTTTTTTTACTATTGAGAAAATGATATTTTTCTTTGATTATACTCTCTTTCTTTCTAGACAAACTGAGTAGTTACTTGAATTCAGCAGTTTCATTACAGAAATGAAAATTGTGCTTATGCAAGTGGCAAGACAGATTTCAAGTTTGATTTGCTTTTCAATGAGCAATCAAAAAATATATTTCATAGTTATTAGATTGAAGACTAAAAAAGTGATAGAAGAGAAGCCTGGATAAACTGACTTTGAGATGCCTATCACACAATTAAAGGTGGTTATAGCTAAGCAAAAGTTTGATCCCTGTGACTCACATGAGAGACATATCACAACACTTAAAATTGTCCTCTGATCTCCACACAAGTATGTTGGCACACATACAACTACATCCTAATAGAGAGAGGAGAGAAAGGGGGGGGGGGATAGATAGATGACTAGTACAGAGAGAGAGAGATTTAAAAACAATGCAATAAATTGTACTGTGTGTTACCTTAATTCATGGGCAAATAAGGAAAAGAAATCAAGATAGTAAGTTGAGATGGAGATGTCCAGGTGATCTGAGGAAAGGTAAATACAGTTTATGAGACAATACGGGAGGGGAGAAAGTTTACTAAATAAACAGAAGGTTCAACTCTCAAGACCCAAGATAGAGCAACATGTGCTGATGTTAAAGCCAGCGTGGGAATCAGAAGGCTACATCGGTGGAGTAGAGTGTTGCGGGTATGGCCTCACTTCCTTTATCATCACTTTTAGCTCTCCCTCTTGCCACGGCTGTGTCCTCGAGAAAGCAGTTGGAATTGTTGAAGATACTTTTTTGTTTTTATGAACTGAGATTTTAGAAGAAGCCTGAGGCAAGAATAGAGATTGTAGATGCTATCAAGTGTCCTAAAATGAATAGAGCAATTCTCCATGGTAGAGTTCCTGGCAATATATCTGCAATGAAACAATGGGAAACTCTTTTGTAAAGGACTAATTTAATATATCCTAGTTCTTCAAAGTTTATGAGCCATAGAGTCGAAGCCTCATGAAATTGCATATCTAATACATTTACCCAATCATGTCTAATTATTAGCCTATTTCTGATTATATCTTTTGTCACAATGAAAATGAGCGCAATAGACAAGATTCCCTTCACCCAAGGCTTCCTGTGCATGTATAAGCATTGGGTAACATAGTCCATTTATACTGATGCCTGTCATTTAGGAAAAGAGGACCTAAGGACATATGTATATTTTAGTTCATATTTGAGAACATTTAGTATATTATATTTTTCTTTTAATAAATTTTCATCATTGAATATGAAACTGATTAAATTAATTTCATTAAATTGTCAAACTTATTAAAAATAATTTACTATACAAAGTAAACAAGGTAAAACTGTGTTTTGAAAAGTTAAAAAAACATCAGAACATCATTTCAAGAAGTAACATGCATCAAAAATAATTACAGTGTGCTGACTAGCATGTTTCATTCAGAACTCAATAATATTTTGGATTTCTTTCTTATACAAAGGAAATTTTTGATTTGGTCTTTTAATTAATTTCTCTGAGTAATAAAAATGAATATGAAATTCAAAAAGAACTCTAGTCCCTGAAACAAAGAAATCAATAACTACTTTTGGTCCAGAAGCTCTTTGTAAGGAATTTTTATTCTATATCATGTGTATTTTATCATAATTCTCAATTTACTCATTCTTCCATGCTGCAAAAGTATCTTCTACCCTATGATAATTTTCCTGAGCCCTGAATAAATAGAGTGGGCATGTCTTTTGAATCATGTTGAATATGTTTCTACTTAACTGATTTATTTTTCCTTAAAAATTCCTTTCTGCCATAGAGAGGGGTTGTTGTGAGAAAACACATTCAATTTCACGCAGTTTGCTATCCCATCTTTACAAGTGGAATAGCAAGCAAAAATATATAAGTATGATGCTATAAGTAACATACTTCATGTCTCAGGTATATTTTGTAAAGCTAGTTGTATTTATTGCTATTAGTGGGAACTGAATTATATATAATTTATTATGTTAACCTATCCAAAAAACTTTAAATGTAATCAAAATGCTTCTAGGGTGTATATCTGCCAGTGGTTCCATTGTCACTTGAGCCACAGGACACTGCTGACCTGCTGTGTCCTGTTTCCCTTATTTGGTGTGCTGTAATGAAAGAAATATGGTAGGATTTCTGTGTTGCTAAACATATATGAAATATTATTGCTAAAGCATGAGTCCTAGAATTTTGAAATAATCCTGCATTCTTACTTGCATACATGGAAACATGAGTTCCTCAGGGAGATTCAAGCTGGAATCTTACCACAGTCACATACCTACTTTGTCATCCAGTTTTCCTAACTTCTTCAACTTCAAATCATTCACTTCCCTGACCTTACTGAGGATGAAATGGGATAGTGAGATGAGAGTACCTAGTATCAATAACTGCTTCACAACTATTAGGTGTGGTGTTCTTTAGTTATATAATAAGTTTTATTTTAAAAAGTAATAGATATGTATTGGATATTCAAAAATTGTTGCCAATAATTACTAGATAAAGATTTTTACTTGTTTTCTTAATGAGTTTGATGTCCTAAAATACTGTCATGGTTTGGGCAATGAAAGACTATTATGTGCAGTATAAAGATGTATTAGGAGGCTGGAGAGATGATTTAGTAGTTAAAAGTACTGGCTAATCTTCCAGAGAATCCAGGTTTAATTCCCAGCATGCATGCAGTGACTCACATTCATCTGTTACTCCAGTACCAGGGGAACTGATGCTTTCTTCTGGCCTCTGTGTATGTGGCCAGGCACACACACTGTGCAGAGATATGCAAGTAGGTAAACATTCATTCATATAAATTAACTTTCTAAAATTTGTCTTTTAAAAAGAAAAAATGTGTTAGAAGCATGGTTACTTTGGGAAACTTACTGGAACATGACATTTTTATTTATTGCTTGAAAGCTCTATCCAGATCCACAATATGTTTTATTCAAAACTGCCCCCACTCTGCCCTGCCATTCCACCTAGCTACACGTCCCACCTCTTCTTCTTCCAAGTTTCTTGTATTCGGAAAGAAAAAAAAAAAACCACTGAGCCCATTTAATGTTGTCACTGTGTGAGTAGTTATAGACTCACTGCACACACAAAAGCTGACAGCAATTCTGACTGCTTGTACAAGATCACAAGACCAACACAAGATCAAGCCAGCCAAAGTTCCTCCAAGAATGAAAGGAGGGCATATGAAACCTTACACATACCTGAAAATTTTATTGTCAGTTGATGGATATCTCAAGAGGGAAAGTCATTATTGATCAGTAAATCAGCCCCTGACATATGATACTTTCAGTGTTCATGAGAGTATGAGTCAAGTATTACAGGATTTGGGAAGAAAAAATGAGCTAATAGATAATACTTTGATGAAAAAGATATATATATATATATAAACATTTTCTAAGAAAATTTTGTTTTCCAGGAATTGACAGAAACGAGAACTGTTAAAAATAAATATAATTGGAAAGAATAGTAGGGTAGGTAGAAGAATGTAAGGGGAAAAATCCTTTGAACACTTTCAAACAAAGAAGCTTGATGAAGGTTAACTTTTAAAGCATCTGTACATCTCCTATAATCAAATGAGAAGCAAATTGAGAAAGAAATCAGGAAACAACCCCTTTCCGATAGCCACAAATAATATCAAGTAGCTTGGGGTAACTCTAACCAAGCAAGAGAAAGACTTGTATGATAAAAACTTTGCTTTTTCAAAAGGAAATTGTAAAAAAATTTCAGAAGATTAAAATTTTTCTCATGCTCATGAATGGGAAGAATTAATAGTAAAAATAGTTATCCTACCAATCTACAAATTCAACATAACCACCACTAAAATTCCAACACAATTATATTGACCTTGAAGTACAATACTCAGATTCATATGAAAACAAAAAACAAACTAACAACAACAAAAACAGAATAGCTAAAAAAAAAATTCTGAAAAATAAAAGAACTGCTAGGTGTCACTATCCCTGATTGCACATTGGACTACAGAGATGTGCTAATGATAATCACATGGTATTGAAATAAAATAGACAAGCTGGTCATTGGAATAAAATTGAAGACCAGGAAGTAAATCCACCTGCAAGCACCTAATTTTGATAAAGAAGACAGAAATACACACTGGGGAAAAAAATTTAACAGATGGTGATGGTCAAACTGGGTATCTGTATTTAGAAGAATGCAAATAGATCCATATTTATAACCCTGCACAAAACTCAAGAAAAAGTTGATCGAAGACCTCAAGAGAAAACCAGACACACTAAACTTTATAGAAGAGAAAATGGTGGCTAGCCTTGAACAAATTAGCACAGGAGGCAACTTTCTGAGCCGAACACTGACAGCACAGAAACTAACAACAATCAATAAATGGGATCTCATGAAATTGAAAAGCCTTTTGTAAGGCAAAGGACACTGTCAATAGGAAAAATTGACAGCCTATAGAATGTGAAAAGGTTTTCACTAACTCCACATCTAATACCGGGCTAATATATAAAATATATAAAGAACTCAAGACATTAGATATTTACAAAAATGTAATCTAAGTAAAAATGGAGTACAGGTCTAAACAAAGAATCCCAATAAAGGACTCTGAAATGTCTGAGAAAGAAAAATAAATGTTCAGCATCTTTAGACATCATGGAAATGTACATAAAACTACTTTTAGATTCCATCTTGTGCCTGGCAGAAAGGCTAGGATCAAAAACACAAGTGACAGCTAATGCTGGTGAGGGTGTAAAGCAAGAGGAACACTTCTCCATTGCAGTCAGGAGTACAAACTTATATAGCCACTATGGAAATGAATATGGTAGTTCCTCATGAAATTGGGAATCGATCTACCTCAAAATCCAACTATATCACTTTTGGACATATATCCAAAGGACGTTCCATCTTACTACAAGGACACTTGCTAAATTATGTTCGTTATGGCTTTATTCATACTAGATAGAAACTGGAAGCAATCCAGATATATCTCCATGAATAATGGATAAAGAAAATGTGGTACATTTACACAATTGAATGTTACTCCATTGCTAGAAATAATTAAAAATTGCAGGCAAATGGATGCAATTAGAAAAAAAATCATCCTGAATGAGGTAACAAAATACCCAGAAAGATAAATATGCTATGTATTCACTTAAAAGTAGATATAAACATCTTTTATAAATGATAATCAATCTTTAAGCTATTGTCCCAGAGAGTTAGATAAAGAGAAGCGCTGCAGCAGGGATGCATGGATCTCCCATAGAAAGGAAAATATAATAGATTTTATGAGTTGAATGAGGTGGGTGGGGATGAGAGCAGGAAGGATGGAGGAGAGAGAAAGAGAATGCTAGGAGAGATAGCTGGAATTGGGGAGTATTGGGGGGTTGGTGTAGAAATCTATTACAGTGGAATCTTCCTGGATTCGTTGAAGGTGACCCCAGTGCGGACTACTAGTGATGGAAGATATGGAGTCTTAATTGGCTATGGATTTTCTAACCAGGCATGGATTTCAATGGCTGGACTGGGATACATTCCTTTAAGTTGTTGGCCAAAGGGACCCTGTTGAGATCCCTAAACAATACAAGCTGATGCTAAGACAGAAGATTGTTCTCTGTAAACAGACACTTGAGGCTCATGACTGAGGATGGTACCTGCACAGGTCATTCAACATAAAGAGCTGGAGCCGGCATAGGCATGAAGCCTTCACCCCTATGTTTTAGTCTCTTTGGCATGGGAGAATACTCTGCAGGCTACTGAAAAAGAAACTTGAACACATACCCAGCCACAAAATCCTCCACCTACAATTGAAATGAAATTCCTCCATTTAGGAATTGAAATGATTTCTAATGACATTATGTTATACTAATAAAACGATGTCTAGTCCAGTTTTCATCAGAGATGCTTCCTTCAGTAGCAAATGAGATCAGATGCAGAAATTCACAGCCAGACATTATGTATAGAGATTGTAAATGGGAGGTGTCTGTCGGTTCCCTCCTCTTGGAGAGAGAGGAATCTACTAGAAGAGGGCGAGCAAGATTGTAAGAGTCAGAAAGGCTGGAGAGCACAAGGAGAACATGGCCCATAATATCAAGGAAGCAGGACTCACATGGACTCACAGATACTTTAGCAGTAAACTCAGTGCCTACATGGATCTGCACCAGGTCCTTTGTGTATTTATTATGGCTATTAGCTTGGTGTTTTTGTAGAACTCCGAGCAGTGGGAGTAGGTGTTTCTAACTCTTTTGCCTGCTCTTGAGACTCCTTTCCTTTCACTGAGTTGCCTTGTCTAGCCTTAATAGGAGGGCTTTCACCT
The DNA here is from genome assembly GCA_025134845.1 of Neodon shergylaensis. NCBI lineage: Eukaryota > Metazoa > Chordata > Mammalia > Rodentia > Cricetidae > Neodon > Neodon shergylaensis. Next base: position 1,050,211 of record JABTXL010004655.1, on the reverse strand, counting down.
TTTCGTAATGTATACGGTTTTGTTTTGTTTGGGTGTAGTGTCCTGTAGGCTTGTTTTTTTCTGAAGAAGAACTCAGAGAGGGTTGAATCTTGGAAGAAGGAGGGAAGTTGATTGGGGCTAGGAGGAGACAAGGAAGCAGAAACTATGGTTTGAATGTACTGTATGAAAGAAGAATAATCTATTTTCAAAAAAGAAAAGAAAAAAGTGATCCAGCTTCAGAATTTAAAAGTGAGTGGATACAGTGTGAAAGTGGCTATGACTGCTGTGTTCTGCCTTATACTGGCTAGAAACAATAAAGACAAGTCATACTACAAGTAAGTAGAAAAATTATGTCATCATGGAACAGAAAAATGTAAATGTTGTCTTTTATAGTAAAGAGAGATAATTTTTTAAGTGATAAAAAGAAAATGTCTAGATACCATCCTTGTGTTATACAGGAGAAATGCTGACTTGATGTTTAGAAATGTGCTGTTTTCTTAGGTATGATCTGTGTTAATACATGTATAATCTCAAGAAAAGTAGAATTTAGCAATGTAGTTCCTTACATTTGCTTGCTTGCTAGCTTACTTTCATGATCTTGGTTCTCTAGAATTCTGAGATGTCTCAATGATGATTCATATCTGAAATATGCCCCAAGTCTCACTTGTTAAAAGTGTGTTTCCCATCTGAAGATAGTTTGAAGTGTTGGGATATGGTTGGAGGATATAATTCATTGCTGTAGTATCCTTGAGAATCAGACTCCCTCTCTCTCTCTCTCTCCCTCCCCTCCCCCCTTCTCTCTTTCTTCTTCCTAGTCACCACACAATAATCAAAATTCTTCTATCACATACTATGGCCACTATCCACTGCCTCACCCAGGCCTAAAATCTATAGGACTGAGTTAGTATTGACTAAGGGCTCTGAAACCATAAACAATACAAAATTCCACTTCACACACACACACACATAGTCAACTACCTAGTGTTAGTGCATCTTGGAGGAGTACCTGTAGTCACCATTTTATTAAATCAACTTAATCCTTATCTACATTATTACCTTTATCTACTCATCTTGTGCCCACAGATAAGTGTGTTCCTCAATTCTTCTATAGAGTAAACTTCTCAACAGAGAGCAGTAGTACAGAAAACCATAACTGATGGAAATGTCAAGTAGAAGAACCAAGTCATTTACAATTCCACTCCCCTTACCTAAGGTTCAGGGATGATTTAGGTAAAGGATGCAGAACCAAAGGGACAGGTAGTTTGCATGAGAATATACCTCCCAGGAATGATAAAAGATGTGTGTATTAAACACTTATCAGCATGATTGCTTAAAAATGGGCTGAAGACAAATAGAAAAAGTCATGAAAATATGAGTAAGAGACAGCCCACAAAGACTAAACTCTACACAAAGAACTAAAGGCAATCAAGCAACTAAGGAAAGCTGGGAGTAGAAGAAATCATCCTCTCCAGGGAATAGTTTGCCAATTGGCTGTCCAGTGCCAAATGCCGAACCATGAAAACATGCATACAAGCTACATTATACAGACTGAGAAGCTTGTGTTTCTATGTGTTGAGGAGTATAGATATTTACAGATTCACATACATGTACACTTATATAAAAACTAATGTAAAAAAGTCCATGAATTTGAAAGATGATTAGGAGGGGTAGGGATATATGGGAATGTTTGAAGGGAGGAAAAGATAGCGGGAGGGAAATAGGTAGTTATATTTAAGCTCAAAGATGAGAAAAATATTTTTTAAAAATACTATGGCATCAGAACTGAAAATTAAAAATTAAAAGTATTTAAAAATTAAAAAATTAAATCTCAGATGTTTTGTTACAGTGATGAAATGATTTCTAACAGAGATATATTTTTCATTCAAATCTTAATACTTTTGTACCGTGAGTGAGTAGATAATCAAAAGTAAAATCTTCATGAGATACAAAAATGTGAATAAATATCTAACCACTGTAGAATATAACAGCGTTCATTTTCTTAAGGCAAACAATCATTAAGGGATGATTTGTAAAAAATGTCATAAATTGACCAATAAAGTATAATATATTTTTAAAGTAAATAATCCACAAACTAATAAATTCTTTATTTATATATTTATATATGTACACTGATAATTAATCCCACTGATAAATATAAATATTTATTTATATATAAATATTTATATTTATCAGTGGGATTAATTATCAGTGTACATATATATATATCCCATGAACTATACATGAATGAAAACAGCAGCAAGTGATTAAAGACAGGAACATTCTAGAATATGATTGGTGCTGATATTATACACATAAAGATGAATCATAGGGTAACCTCTCAAATTATTACCTGTGGAAAGTTCAGCTATCCAAGACATTTAGGCAGATTAATTAAGCTCTGATTTCCCTGACTGTTCAGTAACATACACCTAATGAGTATACGTGATGAGAACATCCTTTGACCACTTTAAAATGATTTAAACTTGGATTAAACTTAAATTGAAGCTACTTTTCTAATCAATGTACCATTTAAATTTAAATAGAATATAGTCATGAGCAGTATCGTTAGCTGAAGACATGTTTTTTTCTACTAAGAGAAGATAAACCCTCTTTTAATAACTAGGAAGTAGCATAAAATTAAACAAGAGTCCTAACAAAATATAATAATATTTGTTGTAACATAGTTACTCTGAAATCTTTCAAAATATGTTTTAAGAATATTGCAAATATGGAGTTATACCAAAAAATCTTCCATGTGCAGAAAACTGTATTGTCTATCAGATGTTTCTAACATTGGAATAAAGTAAAAACCTATTTCAATATTGTAAAAATACCCTATTTATAAATAATGTCCAGAGTATCTACCATTTAGTGATTGCCAACAGTGTTAGATACTACGTGAAGCTCTTTAAAGGTATTTAATTATTTCAGTTTCAATTTAATTAATTTAATTCTAATTATACAATGAAATCAAATGTATCATACTAATTTGATAAATGATGAACATAATGTTTAAAGAAACTGGGTATCTTGTCTGAGGCTACCAGCTCACACAGGGTTAGCAAGTATGCATCTATTTGGATTGAAGTACAAAAATCCTTTATACTGTCTAAGCTGAGATTCTGCCAGGTCTACAAAACTGCCCTCATGACAGCAATCAGATCTTCAAAAACCAAGTAGGGAATCAATGGAAAAACCAGGCCAAGTAAAAAAGAATAGATTTGGCATTAACCTAAAGCATGTAGGCTCATGAATTAACTAGATCATACCAATCAGAGGGGACTGCCTTCTAATCTGTGTTATTTCACCCACCAGTGGAAATGTTTTGAAGCTGATAATCAATGATATATAAACTCAGTATAATTAAATTTTAAACATGCAAATTCTTAATCATACTAGGCACATTTCTGTTACTTAGAAGTCTCACGCAGGTGGTGGCCATTGTTTTGTGTAATGAAGACACTGGGGTATTATTTTATTGTCATAGATTTTATCGTAAAGCACTATCAACCTAAATGTCCAGAGTCAGGACAAGCAGTGTGATTTTTCAACTTTGATTCTTCAAACTGACTGATGTATTATGAACATGTTTGACCTGTATGTCAGTGTAGCAAGAGATTTGGAATGCTACTTCAGATCAAAGCACAAAGCAGTGCTTTTATGTTTACAGTCATTAACTAGAAAATATGTCTATGATGGGTAACACTGTTCAGTGATAATGGCCAACTCCAAATTGCCTGAAGTGGAGAAATTATAAACAAATGTAGTTTCAGTAGAAGCCTAGTAAAATCTTCATGTAATGACAGAACTGTGACTATTTTTTTTTAATATGAAAGAGTTCAAGAAACACATTTGGGAGTTACACTTAAAGAAAAAGATACTCAAAGCTCAGCTGAGGGAATGTGAAGGGCATCTCCGTAGGATGGACCCAGTACACAGTGTTAATTACCTAGCCAGGGATTCGGAAGGAAAACTGTAGCTGTGTTGTTACTTCTAACCTGTTCTTTCTCTACATTCTTTCTACATGCCTATTTTAGTGATAATTTTCTATCATACATCTCACAAGCTAATTTCTCAATCTTAAAAATCATACGTAAAATGATATCACAGGCTGGGCAGCGGTGGGGCACACCTTTAATCTTAGCACTCAGGGGCCACAGTCAGACGTATCTATGAGTTCAAGACTGGTATAGTCTACATGGTGAATTCCTGGATAGCTATTACTGTTACACAGCTGTTACACACCTTGCCATCAAAAAACAAAAACTAGACACCAAAACAAGACAAAACAAAACAGAACAATACCACAGATTTTTGTCTTATTATATTTGGATACCTTTGGTTTCAGTAAAATTGGTTTCCATTGTAATATCAAATATTTTATTAAATGCATTAACAGCAATTCATCTAAGAATTCATTCATAAGTAAACAAATTGATCTCTTTCTATCTCCTCTTTTCTCTCTATTCTATCTCCTTTTTCCCTCCCCACTTTTCCTTCCTTTCTCTAATTCTTTTTTCCTTTCCTCTCTCCACTGCCTTCTCCATTTCTCCTTTTTTATCACACACATAAACATACATCTTTACACACTATGCATGTAGAGTATCTATCGTGTATGTATTATACTATATATTTTTTCTTCAATCTCAACTGTAAATCTCAGAACAAGTAATGAGTCATTCAGTCAAGGCTTATTGTCTGGTAGGATCAGTGTGGAAGTCCATGATCAAACAGAGGCTCCAAAAGAAACCATAAATTTAACCTGAATATGCTGCAAGAACTAGAAAGCCGAGTTTCTTCTTATTATTATTCTTAACATTTATTTGAGTTATAAGCTCCTGTCCTCAGTTTTAAAAGATGAGCAGAAGAAATACATCATGTCAAGGAAAGTGACACAAATAAAAGGCTGTTTATTCATGTTTCTCACAAATCTGTTGTGATCAGTTCAGAATCTGTCCCTACCCTTGCTTATTTGGAACTCAATAAAAAAATGGAATTAAAAATTATCATTTCTGTAATCAATCAGCCCCATGGAAATTTTATGATAAAAATAAAATAGTTTAAAATATTAAGTATAGACATGCAAAATGTATTTCTATTGGACTTAAGGACTGAGATATATACACCAAACAGTACAGTAACTTTGAGGTCTGATCACCTGAATCCTTGTCGGAAGCTAAGGAAAGACCAGGATATCATACTTTCCAATCTTCCTTGCATTTTTTTTTGCATTTGAGATTTGTGATGATGTTAGGGAAATAAGAATTCACTTAAACTAATAATTTTCTTTAAAATTAATTTAGTCCTACGCCTGTCTTTATTAAAACATCATCCATCCTGTGCCTGCCTGTTGTTCCCATAAGATGAAATCCTGTGGTATAGCTGTAAATATTATATAAGTTGTTTGAAATTTTTGGCATGTACCTCATATTTTAAAATAGATAAAATGATTATTCCCTAAGTTACATTAAGACTTGGAGGAATGTATGTTACATAAGACAAGGAAAATTGCTAAATAGAACCCTAATCTGGATATACTTTAGTTCACTAGAATTATCCCAGGATCCAGTTTTCTAATCACTACAGCTAATAAGATGAAAATTGAAGCACAGATGTATCTAATCAAAATTGTTGAGACTATTCAAGAACCCATCCGTGAGGATGACAAAGCAAAATTAGAAAAGGATGCTAGATCAGGCTGGTATAGTTTTCTCTTATTCGGTTTTCTCCTCAAAGATCTCATTGACAATGTTCTGCAACTTTTGACAAATATTACAACAACGAGAATGAGCTGTGATTTTTAGTGTCACTGTAGTTGTCAGTCGTGGAAAATCTGTTCATGGATGAGACACTTCATTATTGTAAGTGGGGTGGAGTAGGAGAGATAGACAATATCATCATTAAAAGTACTCCATCAAAATCTGTTCCTTTTCCACATTATGATTTACTAGTTTTTGAAATACATTATGGATAAATCAGTGAGAAAACAAAGCTCAGTTATACAATAATGAGAAAAACTGATGTGAGATTCCCCTCTGTATGCTGTCAATATGGTTTATTACCATTGGTTAATGAAGAAGTTGCTTTGGTCTATGGCAGGGCAGAATAGAGGGAGGTAGGAAAACTAAGCTGAATGAAGAGAGAAAGAAGGCAGAGTCAGGCAGTCGTCATGTAGCTCCTGAAGGAGAAAGATGCCAGAAACTTAGTGGTAAAACACAAGCATTTTGGTAAAATGTGGAATAATATGTAAGAGTTAGTTAATAATATGCCTGAGTCATTGGCCAAGCAGTGTTGTAATTAATATAGTTTCTGGGTGATTATTTGGATCGGGGTGGCCAGAAAATGAACGTGCAGTCTCTGCTTACAAAAAAAAAAAACTGCTCATGCAAATATTTTTAAGCTGACTTTTTCAGACATATCAGATAACACCTGCTCAAAGTTTTAAGCCACGCTAAACAGAGAGGGATGGAAGTTCAAATGTAAAACACTGGAAAGGGTGAAGCAATTTACAGGAACATATTTGGTTTACATCATTCATATATATGTATATATATATAATATATACACACACACAATGCAAGAAATTATGTTTAAAAAACTGATTTGTGTGAAAAATGTCATGTCAAAAGCTCTGCATCTTGAATTTCTCAGTGGACTGATGCAGGGTAAGCTGGAAGTCATCTAATACTGTATGAGATATATACCATGCTGTATCCCAGATTCTTGATCATTAATAAGCTGTTTTAGATAATGTAATTTTAAAGTTCCATTGTAAAAATGCATTTAATGGTGTTGAGGGTTTTGATTTATTATTTTGGGTTGCCTCCCAGAATGAAGGATCAAACATGGACCCTTCGCATAGTAAGTATACAAAACATGTCTCCAGCCTTAACAGGAATTTTGTGAAACAGTTTGTGTAATATGAGCAAATGTTTTGAGTCATATTATTAAATATGATACCCATCTAGAGAAGCAAAAATATAGACATAAAGGTAAAGTGTAAGATTTCTTTGTTTTAGCATATCAAATACCAAATATAATTTGTTCTTTATCATTAAAGAAACCAAAGAAGCGTTAGAGCTTGAATTATGTGGTTCGTATTCTAGTGCCAAGCAGTTCTATAGAATCTATACTTTGTGATTGGTAAAAGAAAACACAAGACGAAGCTGTACCATATTTATACTTCCATAAAACTAAAAGGTGATTGTAAATACATTAATGTAAGCATATATATGTGTATATGTGAATTTATATGTATGAATGTACATATAAGTGTGTAGGTATACACTATAGGCTTTAGTAATAAGCTTTCACGATGTCTATACCTCCAAGAAAGGTCGCGGATGGTTCTCAATACTGTTGCTTATAAACAGTTTCCAGTGTTTGACAAAGATGTTAACTTATCAAGCATGGCAATGACCTTGAATGCACTTTCACTTTTCTCATTTTACATACCCATCCCAGTTCCCCCTCCCTTACTCCTCCTGCTCCCTCCACCTTCCCCCACTGGACCCCCATCTACTCCTCAGAGGGTAAGACTTTCCATGAGGAGACAACAAAGTGTGGCATATCACTTTGAGACCTGACCAAGGCTCTCCACCTTATATCTAGGCTGAGGAAGGTATCCCTCCAGAGATAATGGAATCTAAAAGGCCAATACAAGCAGTAGGGATAAATCCTGGTCCCACTGCCAGTGACCCCACAGACTGCCCCAGCCATCTGACTGTCACACACATTCAGAGGGCCTTGTTTGTCCCTTTGCTGGCTCCCCAGCTGTCAGTCTGGAGTCAGTGAGCTTCCATTAGCTCAGGTAAGCTGTTCCAGTGAGTATTTCCCTCACGGAACTTTCAGTTTTTTAAGGAATGCAGTTTGGTGTCACCCGCTTGTCAGCAGCAATGTATCACATACCTTGTTTTCATTCTCTGTGCCGTGCAGTTTGGTCAGAGTTTGTTATTGCACTCAGGGGACCACTCCCTTTGTCAGATACTATTCCATCTTGAATTGAGTAGACAGCCTTGCGGAATTTCTGAGATGCTGCACCAACTCTTGGGTGACTTTCTTTCAGAATGTGATGTGTAATATTTATGAATCACAGTTTAGGAATATTATAGCTTTTAATAGCTTAATAAGCAGCATTTCATTGCCATGGTGTGGGAAAAAAGAGAGTGGATCATCCTAAGTGTACATATTGTTTAACTATTAAAACTGAATTTACATTAAAAGTATTTACATTAGCAATCATTTAAGACATTTTAAGAGATGTGATTAAGGTCACGGATCACTAGGACTCCTTTATGTTGCTTCTTTGTGTTTTCCCTATTGTGGATTGAATAAAGGTGAAATGGATATCACTACACAGTGCTGTAAGGATGAACAAATTAACAAGCAAGAAACCATTTTATATTATATTAAAGATGAACTTTAAAAAGCAGATATTTTAGTTAAACATAAATATTAAAACATAGGCAGTGATACAATTCATTACCAAAATCCTGGGACCTCTCAGGAACAAGAGTTAAGCCAGAAACCTGTGCTATGCCTGACTGTGCTCTAACCTGAGGTAAACTGTTTAACCTAGTCAACGTTCAAATTATCTACCTAAAAGCATAATGAGAATCTCACATCACTGCTAAGAACATTTGGAAAACTACTTATTGTCCTTAGAATGCAATATGAAGACAATTACCGTAATAACTGACATTTGTGATAGGCCTCAGGACTCACTAATTTAAGGAAATACGTCCCAATGACATTTAAGAAAACAGAATTAGCGAGGCCTGGCTCATTTTTCCTCATGCAACTTCCATGTTTGTGTCTTGCTCACTAAGGAGCCTCCTTATATCTTGCAAGAAAGGGACATCCCAAAGTACAGATACAAATAAACATATTTGTTTAAGAAGAGGAGCACCTGTGAAAGTATGCTTGTTAGTTCCCCTCAAACACCAGTCACCATTAGCAACCTTAGCCCAACCAAACATGTCTGGGCTGATCTATGTTTTAAATCACACTAAGCATAAAGAACACACGGATTTCCAAGCATCATCTAGGTCTTGTTTTCAAAAGGCTCCCATGGCATATAAACTTTTTATTTTAAATTTCTATATTTTCTTTTTTTATTTTTATTTATTTATTTATTAAAGATTTCTGTCTCTTCCCCACAGCCGCCTCCCCTTTCCCTCCCCCTCCCCCAATCAAGTCCCCCTCCCTCGTCAGCCCAAAGAGCAATCAGGGTTCCCTGCCCTGTGGGAAGTCCAAGGACCACCCACCTCCTTCCAGGTCTAGTAAAGTGAGCATCCAAACTGCCTAGGCTCCCACAAAGCCAATACGTGCAGTAGGATCAAAAACCCATTGCCATTGTACTTGATGTCTCAGTAGTCCTCATTGTCCGCTATGTTCAGTGAGACCGGTTTTAACCAAGGCTTTTTCAGACCCAGGCCAGCTGGCCTTGGTGAGTTTCTGATAGAACATCCCCATTGTCTCAGTGTGTGGGTGTATCCCTCGCGGTCCTGAGTTCCTTGCTCGTGCTCTCTCTCCTTCTGCTCCTGATTTGGACCTTGAGATTTCAGTCCGGTGCTCCAATGTGGGTCTCTGTCTCTGTCTCCTTTCATCGCCTGATGAAGGTTAAAATTCAGGAGGATGCCTATATGTTTTTCTTTGGGTTCTCCTTCTTATTTACCTTCTCTAAGAACCCGAATTATAGGCTCAATGTCCTTTATTTATGGCTAGAAACCAAATATGAGTGAGTACATCCCATGTTCCTCTTTTTGGGTCTGGCTTACCTCACTCAGGATAGTGTTTTCTATTTCTGTCCATTTGCATGCAAACTTCAAGAAGTCCTTGTTTTTTACTGCTGAGTAGTACTCTAATATGTATATATTCCATACTTTCTTCATCCATTCTTCAATTGAAGGGCATCTAGGTTGTTTCCAGGTTCTGGCTATTACAAACAATGCTGCTATGAACATAGTAGAGCATATACTTTTGTTGTATGATAAGGCCTCTCTTGGGTATATTCCCAAGAGTGGTATTGCTGGGTCCATGGGTAGGTTGATCCCGAATTTCCTGAGAAACCTCCACACTGCTTTCCAAAGTGGTTGCACAAGTTTGCATTCCCACCAGCAATGGATGAGTGTACCCCTGTCTCCACAACCTCTCCAGCAAAGGCTATCATTGGTGTTTTTGATTTTAGCCATTCTGACAGGCGTAAGATGATATCTTAAGGTTGTCTTGATTTGCATTTCCCTGATCGCTAAGGAAGTTGAGCATGACCTTAGGTGTCTTTTGGCCATTTGAACTTCTTCTGTTGAGAGATCTCTGTTCAGCTCAGAGCCCCATTTTATAATTGGGTTGCTTAGCCTTTTACGGTCTAGTTTCTTGAGTTCTTTATATATTTTGGAGATCAGACCTTTGTCAGTTACGGGGTTGGTGAAGATCTTCTCCCAGTCAGTGGGTTGCCTTTCTGTCTTAGCGACAGTGTCCTTTGCTTTACAGAAGCTTCTCAGTCTCAGGAGGTCCCATTTATTTTCTTTTAATTGATTGTTCTTTCTTTTTAATAGTTGAATCTAGACTACTCTCAGGAGGAAAGAAAAATTTCTTAACTTGGGCATTTCTTTAAGCATTTCTAATACATGCTTCATTAAAACCTTCAACACTAACCTTGCAATTGGTCTTCCCAGCACAGAGCTCACTAACACTTTGTGGTGAATTAACAAGAAATTGGGGAAGTTGATGTAATCAAAACCCTGAGGAGGTGGAAACATGAGGTTTGGGAATTTAACGTAATGTTCAGCTAGACAGTGCTTTCAAAGTTAGCTTGAGATACACAACAACCTATCTCACTAAAAGAAATTAGGAGCAAAAGAGAGAGAGAGAGAGACCGAGATGGAGAGACAGATAGACAGCAGAAGACCCCTCCTCAAAAAAAGAAACTTTAGGGTATGCTGGTGTTGAAGGAATGGCAGCAAAGTTAAGAGTCTAGAGCTCTTCTTTTCTCTAGGGTAGCATTTCTCAACCTGTGGTTCACAGATCAGATATTCTGCATCTCATATATTTACATTATAATTCATATCAGAAACAAAATTACAGTTATAAAGTAGCAATGAAATGATTTTATGGTTGGGGGTCACTACAACACAAGGACCTATGTTAAAGATCCCAACATTAAGAAGGTTGAGAACCAGTACTCTAGAGGATCTGGGTTCAATTCCCAACACCCACATGGCAGCTCTTAATGTCTGTAATTCCAGTCATGTAGAGACTATGTAATCTTCTGGTCACACCCATCTGGTCTCCATGGGCATCCTACACACTTGGTACATAGATATAAGTAGAGAAAATACCAATAAACAAAATGAAAATAATTAATCAGAGGCTGGTGATATAATAAAAGATTTGAGACTGGAGTGTGAATCCTCAGCATCCACATAAAGGCAGACGCATCCTGGCAGTCCTACTGAGCTCAGGAGGTAGAATGCTGGATCCATAAGGTTCAATTGCCTTGCTAGACTGGCTGAACAGAGCAAAGTCTGATTATGTAAGAGACCTCACTCAGTAAATACCGTGTAAAACCATCTAAGAGGACTACTGATAAAATCTTATTGCCTCCACATGCACACATGAAAACTAACAATAATAAAATCTTGTGCCATATTTGGAAGATATAATACATTCTAGACAGTACTGCACCCTGCATCTTTTGTTTGTACACAACGGCACGGTGCTCTAGGGATGGGGCTCTTACCATCGCTTTCTTAAAAGAGGAAAGAATTACAGGGAACACCGCACCAAGACTAGATGAAATCATGATCTCCAATTAATTCTCTGCCTGTCACATCATGGCAAATGCTAAACAAAAGCTGACTCTTGCTTGCCACATGAGCTTTTAAATGTGAGAATAATTTTTAAATTCCAATCTAAATATGTTTAAAGTTTACACACGAAGTTCCCAGGAGGAGAAAATACAAAACTATTATGGAAAATAAAATTGGGAGGGGACCTATCAATAGATTTTCCTTGTAGTATAAATAATAGCTTATTTTTATTCTTGTTGATCATTTACACTTTAAAAAAAACAAATATTGTGCTATTTCCATATTTCACATTTCAAAGTAAATACAAAATCCATTTAATTAAATATACTAACACATTAATTAAATTTATTAGTATTTTATTTGTTATGATAGATATAATTTTAGTATTAGTTAAACTAAATCCTGCAGTTTATAAATGAGATCTATTGATGGTGATGGTGGTGTTATGCCCCACTTTTAATTTATCAGCTGAAGTTATGTTGAAGTTGTATCAGCTCTTCATCCTGTAATCTATGGGAAAATGTCAGTACAGCAACCCATTCCTTTTTGATAAACTATCTTAATCAAGAAATTAACCCATAATCTACTCAACCAACAATTTATGACTGAGTTGATGCAGGAATAAAATCCAACTTCAAATATAAGAATAAATAGGTCATTAGATAAGAATTATATGTACATATGATAATAATCTAATAGCTTACTTATAAGTGTAAATGTGGCTTTGAAAATGTATTTCTTGAGCACCTGAGCTTTAGAGTTTAAAGTAAAATTCTAAAATTTTGGTACAACTTGTAGATTCATAGCTTCAAGTCCTAGCTATTCAGGAGCATTATGCTAGCCAGAGTCACACAGTGTAATGCTGTCTCAAATAATCAATAAGTAAATAAGTTCAAGCACATATCCCAAACGTGGATTACATCATCCTGAGAGTACAAACAGGGATACGAAAGTTAGATGCACTTGAGATGTGTCAGGAAACTATTCAGAGATTCACAGAATTGAAGGTAACAGAAAATGAATATTTTCTGTCATGATTTTCATCCAATAACTGGCATATTAGCATAACTAAAGACACAAAGAGTAAAAATGACAAATTCTGGAAGCTGTTTTATGAAATTTTACACGGTTCCAGTACATCTCAGTGGGAAGGAAATGACTTCTAAGAGAGAGAATGAATGTTCACAACAGACAACAAAAGGAGACGCAGAGCTCTCACTCAATGGTCTCTATGGAGAAAGAAGCAATGGGAAAAAAATGGAACTATAAAAGTTGTATTTTATTTTCAAATCCAAAGTTGCTACATTCTTTAATATTCTAGAGAACAAGAGACAATATATAGCTTACTATTACCCTGCCGGAAGCGGAATAACTTGGAAGAAATATCCCTTAAAAGTAGGAAGTCAATCGCTGCTGTATTCTCCAACATGTTAACATAACTATTTCACCAAACCCAATAGACAGGATGCTCTCGACTACAGGACAAGGCTCTAGCAACTCCTCTCTCTCCCTGAGGTGTTTGACAGCCTACAAGTCTCCCTCTTTGTATGACAACTAAGAGGTAAACTGATCTGTCAAGACAGTGCTGCTACAACCCAGCTCTCAAGAGCCTAAAATGTGAAGTTCCTTCCCAGGCTGTCAGGAGCTAGCCAGCCAGCGCTCTCCATTCTTCAGCATTTACTTTCCATTTATGACTCTGATAGTAAAAGCCTCTGGAAGGCTTTTCAGCAATTAGTCTCCTGGGGACCTGTTAATCGGGTCCTGTCAGACAGCTAATATTTATGACAATGGAAGGTAAATGGTCTGTTGAAATGCAGCCCGCTAATCATTAATTTCACTGCTCAGAGGGAGAATCACAGTTTACATATTCCCTTTGAAAAGTGTTAAAAATGTATGCATGGGATTCTTAACATGAGTTTAAAATATCTAGAGGTCTTCTTGTTGTTGTTGTTAACAGGATTTCATAGGGAAATAATGAACAATAAAAGCAAACCGGTTTCACAGATTTCATAAATTTCTATCACAAGAAACAGCTTTTTTTCATAATGAATTGCAATTACAATGATTATAAAGGACCCATGTATCCTAAATACTTTTGAAATTAAATATATATATTTATTTATTAAGTTCCAGCATATTTCTTTTGTATTTGCATTTTTAAATCACAATACAGAATATTACCTTTCATTATGGCATATCAAAACATTTATTTTTGTCTAGTCTCCTATCTTCTCTTCTGCCTCATCATCCCTCTGATTTCTCTGTAGCTTTCTCCCTACAGTAGCCACCATGTTGCTCATGTCACATGTGTCCCATTGCCCTCTCCATCTTTTTAGACATCTCTTTCTATCGTGTCTCAGATACCTTTCTAGCCTCATATCCTCTGCCCACACTTATATCCACATACATAAGCATTGAAACCTAGAATCTGCGTATGAGACAGGACATGCATTATATTTTTTCCTCCTTGTGGGTCATCTTAGCTAACATATTATTTCTGTGAGTTTATGAACATCCGTGACTGAATGCCTTATATAATCGATGTTGTTTTATTTTCATTTTTATTGAATCACCTTGATTTGATTAAGTCACAAGTATATTGTCCTGTTCTTGTCTTTCCTCAAGTTAATACTTCTTGATATTTCTATGTTTTCTGTATATTTCTTCATTACAAACTGGTAAAGTTACTTTTATTAAGAGAACTGGGAAGAATTAAGGCAAGGGTGATTTCTTAAAATTTTAATTTCCATGTTTAGGATGCTTAGGTAAGAGAACTGTCATGATTTCAAGTCCAGCATGTACTATACCCTGTCTTGAAATTAAACAACTATCTATATCTATACCTATATCTTTATCTATATCTATATCTTTATCTATATATCTCCACCCAAAAGAGTTCACAATATTCACAATATTAAACTTTTTATTTTAAACTTCGTGTGGGTGGATATTGCAGGAGATAAAACTCTTGTTATTCAGAAACTTGTTGACTTTTACTATGTTTCATTCACAACCTATCATTTTATTGGTTATTAAATACAAGACAAGGTTTGGAATTAGGGTTTCTTTCTGCTCGAGCTGTGCTAGTCCACACAACGACCGGATGTCAAACCTCATATGCAGGTTAAGACATTTTTTTTTTCAAATTTGCAATAAATCATCAAATTAGAGATCACTACATATCCTATTACTATGAAGAAGAAAGTGCCAAATAAAAGTAATTAAATCTCAACGTGCAAGAATTCAGGTCAAGAAACATGAAACCCTGCTTTCTACCAGGGAGAAGTTATAATAGAATTAAATTAAATCTAATAACCATAGGATCATTTGATTTGATTTGAACAATTCTGTGAGGAAATCAAACACAGACAGTGAAATTTGCTCCACTACTCTCAAGTAATTTAGCCAACCATCTTTAACAAATCAAAAATAGATTTAGTTTTAAACCTATGTGCGTATGCACAAATGTATAGAAGTAAGCTTAAACAGCAGGCAGGTGCACTCAGGGAACTTCTCTCTTGTTGGTTCTTTTAAAGAAAACACAAATAGTTTATATCATGGCATTTTTATCTAATAACGTTTTATATTTCCAAATGTACAGCTGATTGAACCTGTTTATGCATCTTCACCAGCAGCTGGGGCATCTCCGCCCTTTGTGTTTCTGATATAAATTACTTGGGCTCTGTACTTTGAAACCAGCTTGATAAGCCCTTCACTAAGTAACTCCTGAAGGGCTGCCCTGGCCAAGGAATCGCGAATCTTCAGTCTCTCAGAGACCACAGCTGGAGTAATAAGTTTATAGTTGAGAACTTCCTTACAGAGTTTGTCTAAGACTAGACAAACAGGACTAGATTGTTGAGCTTATTTCGAACTTTGCCTTTGTACCACCTCTTCTTTTTTTTGCCTTGCCACTATGCTTATTTACTTGGTCTTTGTCTTTTTTGGCCGACTTTCCGGCATCTTTCTTCTTTTCATCTTTGGGTGGCATGATGAAGTTCAGAGAGTGGCGACAACCACTCTCAGAGTATGTTTCAATACTATCAGAAACACATTAACATTAAGCTTGCTGTTTCTGTAATGCAGATATCCCAATGTTCTCATGACTTCCAGAACAATCTAAATCGTGCATTCTGAAAAGTTTGAATATTTACCTGTGATTTTTCTGTATTGTGGGGCTTTCAACAAATCTTTTAATGGAACAGATTCTCAGCTTTATAACATCAAAGAAAAAGTGAATGTGGCATGGCCAAAAGGATGAAAAACACAATTTTAAAGAAACAGAGGAGAGTAACTTCTACGTAATTCTTTTAACTATCCTGGAACCAGATGAACCCAAGGATAAGGAACTCTGTGTCCCTAATATTTCAGTTAATCACTTTTGTCATGATTAAAACAAACTCACAAGATGCTGGCTGTAGGTATGGTAGTTTAGGTAAAATTCTTGACATCCAAGCACGAAAACCTGACTTCAAAAGCCCACATGAAACCAGGCATGGCAGAAGCCTCCCTAATCTCTGTATTTCTGCAAAGAAATAGGAGACAGGGAAAGGAAGCCTGGGACTGCAGTTAGTCTGTCCTATGTGGCAGCAGCAATAAAGAAAACGGGCTCGTGTATGTGCATATATACATGCACACTCATGCACACACAGAGAGAGAGAGAGAAAGAGAAAGAGAGAGAGAGAGAGAGAGAGAGAGAGAGAGAGAGAGAGAGAAGACAGACAAACAGAGACAGAGGGAGAATCAGAGAGAGACACAGAGATATTCCATATATAAACAAGTATTTACTAAATTGATATTTTAGAAAGAGAGCGCTTACAGATGAAGAGATGACTCTGTGGCTAAAAGTACTGGCTTTAGATTCAAGAGGATGGAGCTTGGATGCCAGCAGCCATTTACCAAACCCAGCATTCCACAAATACCTGTCACTGCAGCTCAGAGAGATCCAATGCCTACTTTTAGCCTCCACATGCATGCAAAATGTTGTGTATCAGCCAAGTAATACACTTTGCAAACACACAGTCAGACAGACCCACAAATTCATAGAGCAAATATTTAAAAGAATACCTTTTTATTTAAAAAATGATTTTCATTAATTATTTTGAGTTAAATATTAGATACATAGAATGTACTCCAATTAAAAATTCAACTTCATATTTTATTTAAAAAGCTGACTTATCCAGTTCATTATTATAATACAGAAATGAAAATGAAAGCAGGCTAGCTTCCAAGAATATTTGTAAAAAGCCTGTCTAAAGCTTACCACATAAGTTCCAATGAGAGGCTAGCACTAAGAAGTGCATGAGCTGTTAAGTCTAATCATCAGGATCTTCATCAGACCTTCTTATAAGATGAATAATTAATATTTTCAATAGGTAACAGTAATATGTGTCTAATTAAGCATTTTCATTTTCTCTAAATTGTTTGAGAATTTGACAAAACAACACAGATACAGTTAGAGGAACATGAGCTAAAAGGGGAGATTATTTAAAAGCAGACCCAGAGAACTTAAGACTGTAATGAAACTTAATTCTTATACATTTTGATTATATCTAACTTCTAATCCAAACCTCCAGATTCTGCTCCCTTAACACTAATCCTGTTGTTGCTGTCTGGCATCTCACCTATGAGTCAGTCTACTTTTCTTTAATATGTAGAATGAATAGGAGATCCTCAGAAAGTGTTAAAAGTAAAATAAGAAAGGAAAAGAATAAGAAGCCGAGTCTTCTCTAGATAGCTGGAAAATCAATAGATGAGAATTGGATCTAGAAAGGTAACTAAAGATTTAATTTAGAGTTAGCAAGATAGCGGGTGAGGAAAATTTATCTGGGTTCTACAAAGTAAGGAGAAAAAAAGCTAATGGAAAATCCAGATAAAGTCAGGTGTCTGTGATGAGTCTCTCAGTAGGGAATCTGTTCTGGGCAGTCTGGAGTTTATCTAGGAGTCAGTTCAGAGAGCCACAGATTGACAAAGCAGGGGCAGAGGACAAGCCATGCAATGCACTATCCTAAGTCTATCCATAATTTACAAAAAGAATTCCTTTGTAAGGTAATTGTTATGGATGCTTTTCATTTAATACATGTTTTTCCTCTGACAGAAATAATATTGTAGTGAAAAATAATATGGAAGTGAAAAATCACATGTTACCCCTCAAACAAAATCATGAGACACTCACTCGAGAAAAACCAATGTATCATTAATGGGAATACAGTCCTCTCAACCTAAATTATCCCCTTTTTATATTTTTATTATATGTAGATGTCAATTTACTTTGTAAATAATAAGGAATTTAAAGTCATTTTCTCTAAATTGTCACATCAGTTCACTTTTAAGATATGAGTTTATTTTCAAAGGAAATTTTTTAAAAATCCAAGATTATTTTTAAAATGAAGTAAATATAGTCTTGTATTAATAATGGAATTAGGTCAATGATCAAAGGCATGAACAATGGCTGTCCCATAAGAATATACAGTAGATTTCTGGGGGAAATGTGACTACCAGGCAAACATAAGGGCTCACATAAAAGACTGGGCACAGTGCTGTGTGTGTGTAACCTTACTGCCGCTATTTTGAAAGAACCAAGGAATTGAGACAAAAGAAGCCTGACTCATTGACTGAGCAGTCTAACCAAACACGTGAGGTCTGGCCTTCTTCTGAGGCCTTGTCTAAAAAATAACGTTATAGAACAATAGAGTAAGACACTGATGTCATTTGCTGGTCTCCACACAGATGCACACACAAGTGTATACAACCCCCCTACACACAAATACACACACACACACATACACACTCACATGAACAGATACACTAAAATGTAAGTGAAGTGTCACCAACATGGCTACCTGAACATAGGCTGAGCAAGGTTGACACCAATGTACGTGAAAGAAAGGAATGGAGAAAAGTCCATGAGACCTCAGCACCACACAAAGAACTCTAGGCAATTGAAAAAGACTGGAAAAAAAAAAAGGAAAAGTGGCTTTTTCCAGAGAAGAGAACACCAATTGACTCTACAGGGCCAATGATCATAACATGCATATGGTCATCAGTTTCAGAACCGAACAGGCTGTGTTAGGAATATGTGTACATATAAATACGTATATATTATGCATGCAATAACAATTAGTGAAAACGAGATCATACATTTGAAGGAGAATGGAGAGTGAATGTAAAGGGTATTTTGGAGGTAGAGAGGGGAAGAGACAAAGGTTGTAATTAAAGTATAATCTCAAAAATAAAATAGAAAGAAATAAATACACCACACAACAACACTCCCATATACACAGAGAAAGATTACATAGCAAAGTCAAAAACTGTTATCTAATAAATTATATCTACTATAATATACCAAGTAGATTTCTCATTGGATGTTATTGTGTTGGACTAAGCGATCCTACTACCCTGACAACTGTAGAAAGTATGCTCCACAGAGTTATGTGCAGCTTGCTGAGCTTGAGAATGGTGAAAAATTATGCTGCTACTGTGTTTAATAAACTATGTCTTATCCCCATTTTAAATTACACAGTTTCATCTTAGTAAGTAGCTGTAAATCATAAGCAATGTGCCCTTTTGGCTGGAACAAGTCTCACAGACCTGGCTTAACTATAAATTTCTGTCATTAGTTCCTCTTATTGCTAATTTAATCCTTTTTTTTCTTTCTTAACATATCCTTAGGACAACACTATGACAGGTACCTATTTGATGTAAGTGTCTGGTGATCTATGCCATTTTTGTTGGTGCTTGTATACTCTTTGGTGGTTTTATAGTGATGATTTTCCCTCACAGAGTGCCGCTAACATGAAATCCACACATATACCCATACACACTTCATGTAAGCACATATATAGACCAAACGTTCAGGTATTTCATTTCGTAAAGGCTGGCTATTCAGTGGTAAAAAAAACAATGACATCTTGAATTTTGCATGCAAATGGATGGAAATAGAAAACACTATCCTGAGTGAGATAACCCAGACCCCAAAAGATGAATATGGTATGTACTCACTCATTAGTGGACTCTAGCCATAAACAAAGGACATTAAACCTATAGTTCACAAGCCTAGAGAAGCCAAATAACAAGGTGAACACAAAGAAAAATATATATAGATCCTCCTGGAAATTGGAAGCAAACAAGATTGTCAGGCAAAATTTGGGAGCATGAGGGTGGGGGTAGGGGTGGGATGGGGTTGGGGGAAAAGAAAAGGTGGAGAGAAAAGGGAGAAGGGAAAGACTGGGGAGAGCTTGGGAGAGTGGGAAGGTAGAGATGGAGGAAGGGCAGATATAGGACCAGGGAAGAAGGTATCTACATTAAGGGAACCATTTTAGGGTTGGCAAAAGACTTGGCTCTAGAGGGGATCCCAGGTGTCCATGGGGATGTCCCCAGCTAGGTCCTGGGGCAGCACAGGAGAGGATGCCTGAACTAGCCTTGCCCCAATATCACACTGATAATTATCTCGAGATGGAGACAGAGACCCTCATCAAAGCAGGGGACTGAGCTCCCAGGGTCCAGTTGAAGAGCAGAAGGAGGGAGAACATGAGCAAGGAAGTCTGGACCGAGAGGGGTTGGTCCGCTCGCTGAGGCAGAGTGCCTGTTCTAATGGGAGCTCACCAAATCCAGCTGGACTGGGACTGATTTAGCATGTGATCAAACCAGACTCTCTGAATGTGGCTGACAATGGGGGCTGACTGAGAAGCCATTGATAAAAGCATGGGACTTGTTTCTACTGCGTGTACTGGCTTTTTGGGACCCTAGTCTATTTGGAGGCACAGCTTCCTAGGCCTGGATGTAGTCGGGAGGACCTTGGACTTCCCACAGGGCAGGGTGCCCTTCCATCTCTTAGGACTGGATGGGGAGGGGGGGCAGTGAGTGGGGGAGCAGGAGGGAAATGGGAGGAGGGGAGGAAGTGTAAATTTTTGAATGGAAAAATAAAAATAAAATAAAAAAAGACTGGCAGTTCACAAAACATCTCAGGGTATTTTGCAAGATTAGAGATGTCCTACTGATTTAAGGGGTAGTTATTTTAAATATTTCTCCATATATAAAATACAAAAAACCTGATACAATAGAAGAAAAAGATCATTCTTTATTATTCTCATCTTATTCTTTACATTAATTAAACTAGTAATGAATAAGACATGTGCAAATCAATTGTGTTTTTTTTTAAATCTCAATCATTTATTAACACCAGATATTTGCAAGCCAGATGAGTATTCCAAGTTTATGTATGATTTGCCTTGAGTTATATTTTTGTAACATACAGTATATCTTCTTCAAAATAGATATGCTCGGATGCCTACAAGCACTTCCCTCATCTGAGCACAAGTGGAACTCCTTCTGAGGTTGCAACAAAATAGAAGTATTTGTATTTTTGCTTTTCATTACATTTTAGTTTTTATTGCAGAGGGTCCAATCATTCCTATTACAATTTCTCGATACATATGTAAATAACTTGTGCACTATTTTCTCATGTGTTTTAAGTCCCTTAACATTTTGTTACTTTTCTTCTTGGTATTTTCATCCTATATTTCTAACTCTTTGTAAAATGCTTGTTTTATATTCTCCACACCATCTAAATGAAATTTATTAGATGGTCCTAATGGATAATTTACATGGACAGGATCTTGTCCTGACTTCTGACTCCCAAGTTTTCATTGATAATGAATAATTACATAAAGGCTTCACCCATGTCTTTCATCTACCACCGAACTATTGTCCTCACTGACCCCTCCCAACTTTTTGTCCTCTTCAACTTTCTTCAATAACCCAGGAATAGAAGTCAGATATGGAGAATTGGTAAGGAATTTGAAGTTATGTTATGAACAAAGTATAAACAAAGTTATTAGTTAGGAATGTACTGAAATTCAGTTGGCAACTTGAGAAAGTCAGCCAAATTCAATAAAGCAACTGGAGTCAACCAATAGTATAGAATCATTTACAATTGCTGGTGCTTCATAATCTACAATGAAACAATACAAGAATGAAGACCATGAAGGACAGCATTAAGGATCACTTGTGACTAGAAATACCAAATACTTGATAGTATGCTGACGCAGAACCTAGAGTAAAGAAAGGGCACAGAGATTCTCCAGATCAAAGTGGAGAAGCTTGATCCAGATATGCAGCTAAAACAAACAGGCCTCTTGGCAAAGCCTAAATCTGAAAAATAAAGGATCATAGTTAAACACAAACACACACATTAACAGAAACTGTGATACATATACATATGTATACATTTTTGTGAGAAACCATTCTTTCTGGGATACATATTTTCAAAATAATCCTTCATTTTATGGCCTTCTGACCTATGGCAAATCTAATGGTAGCTATGTTTTAGAGCTAAATACTGTTTGAATTCTTTTTTTACTCATTGGGTACACAGGCAAATTGTTATGTATGACATATTTCTTTTTGTGCCTGATACCACCAGAATTACCAAGAATGATCAAAATGATATAACAAGTTCAAGTTCATACTTATTCAGGTTTCACGAGCAGTCATGAGTAACTTCGAGAACGTCTGTTACAGTTAAAGAAAATTCCCGTGGAACTATTAAACTGTCATTTTTCATAACTAAGGTTGAATTCCAGTGTTAGAATTGCTGGATCCACTTCCTATTACAGCACAAAATAATGGTCCCCTGTAACTGGGCACATTATGAATCATGCTGCCTTTTAAAGAACTGCCTTAGTCAAATGAAGTTACCGATAAAATCGTTGTTAGACCTCTTTTGCTTCGTATTTGGCAAATTGTAGGAGTAGTATCTTAAGTGTCATTGACAAAGATTATGGATTATTTGTGTCTTTAAAGATTCAGGCATTGTGGGACCTCTAGAAACTGAAAAGCTTCTGTAAAGCAAAGGACACGGTCAACAAGACAAAACGGCAGCCTAAGGAATGGGAAAAGATCTTCACCAACCCAACAACAGACAGAAGACTGATCTCCAAAATATACAAAGAACTCAAAAAAATTGATCATCAAAAGAACAAATAATCCAATAACAAAATGGAGTACAGATTTAAACAGAGAACTCTCAACAGAGGAATCTAAAATGGCAGAATGACACTTAAGGAAATGATCAACATCCTTAGCCATCAGAGAAATGCGAATCAAAACAACTCTGAGATTCCATCTTATACCTGTAATAATAGCCAGGATCATAAACACTGATGACAACTTATGCTGGAGAGGATGCAGAGTAAAGGGAACATTCCTGCGTTGCAGGTGGGAGTGCAAGCTGGTACAGCCCCTTTGGATATCTATGGTGATTTCTCAGAGAATTAGAAAAAAACTTTCCTCAAGACCCAGCAATACCACTTTTGGATATATACTCAAGAATGTTCAATTGTACCACAAGGACATGTGTTCAGCTATGTTCATAGCAGCATTGTTTGTCATAGTCAGAACCTGGGAACAACCTAAATGCCCCTCGACTGAAGAATGGATAAGGAAAATGTGGTACATTTACACAATGGAGTACTACACAGCAGAAAAAATAATGACAACTTGAAATTGAAGGCAAATGGATGGAATTAGAAAACATCATTTTGAGTGAGATAATCCAGACCCAGAAAGACAAATATTCGTGAGTGGCTTTTAAACACAACGCAAAGGAAATCAGCCTACAATTCACAATCCCAGAGAACCTAGACAACAATGAGGACCCTAAGAGAGGCATACATGATTCTAATCTACATGGGAAGTAGAAAAAGACAAGATCTCCTCAGTAAATTGGGAACATGGGGATCATGTGAAAGGAATGATGCTGAGGGGAGAGGAAGAGAGGAGAGCAGAGAAAAATGTGTAGCTCAATAAAAAAAATAAAAAAGAAGACGCAGGCATTGAAGGGCAAATACTTAGAAGATCATAATATAATTTTACAGAGGTAATAGAATTATTATTAATAATAATTAATGACCTTTTTAATTGTTGCTATCTTATTGAATACAGGGCTAGCACATAGAAAATTTTCCAGAGGAAAGAGAAAAAGGACAGGAAAACCTGGTCCTCTGCAAGCCAGACAAAATTTGTTCCATCACATTGCTTAGAAAGGGCTGGTATTGACTTCTAAATTCTAGAATTCTAAATGGTGTATTTTTGTTTACCTACTGCATGTGTGTGATGTTTTATGCCATCATTACAAAACAGTACACTAATATCAATAGCAGTGATGATATTACAGTATATTTTTTAAAAAAATTGATATCAAGACCTGTGAATTTAACTGGTTTAAAGTATACAAATGAGTGATTTCATTTTCCGGAAATTGTGGGGGTGCAGGCTCCCTGTTCTTTTGAAATGGCAGGGGAAAGGCCATTCCGAGTTTTCTTGCACCTATTCTGACTGCATTCCTTTGACCTTAATAACATTATCACTTTGGAATTGGCTTCTATGCACAATCTTCTTTTTCTTCCTTTGACCGTTCCAGAGATGCCTTGCATTTTTGACCTTAAGACCACAAACGGAACATGAGAAAATTTTACTAATTGCTCTGTCACAAAAATTAACCCTATCTGCCAACATAGGCATCCCAAATAAAGTAGTATGTCAGTTCTAAGATATAGAAGACCTTTCTTGGGGAACAATTTTTTTTGCCCATACTAAGATATGCTGAATGAAAACAACTATATAAGTGCTTTATATTAATTGTGTCTTGTAATATATTCTTGATTGTCATGTGCAATGCTCAGAATAGTCACTTTATCAGAGTACTTAATTTTTTATTTTCAATAAATTATTTGCTTCAAAATTCTTTAATTAGATAGTTAAATGCTACTTTTGTTTTAATATGTCTCTTTTATCTACATGTATAGCTTCTTATGTAAGTATATTGCTCACCTACTTTAGTTCTTATATATCAGTTCAGCATATCACATGTCAAAAACAAGTACAGATGAAAGATGAAACAGCAAACAGCCCCCAGTGTGTGTGAGCTACAGAACAGGATTGAGACTTGATGGCATTGAGTTTTAAAACTGTCCAGACATTCTCAGATTATATAACAGAGTAGTACAGAGTGTTATAGCACGTTTTGACATTCTTTTGGGTGGGCAGAATACCCCAAGTGAGATATCTGCAATGGGCTATCGAGGATATTCTAATTGGCATCAAGATAAACTGAACATTGAAAAGTGTCCTCAAAAACAGAAGCTGGGGTGTTTGTGACAGAACAGAAAGAGGCAGACATGAACAAAAGCCTAGACTTAGTGGTAAACAACCATGAAAGGCTCAAGGACCATCACTTAAGAGGAAAAAAAAAAGATACAAATCAAACTTTAGGAAAAAGAGATTGTGTTCCTGTAGGTTGTAAGTGGGTTCTACTAAGCAAATAAAATACTGAGTTATAATAATATAGTCACATTAATTATACACAAACTTATTAATCATGATATATTTCAGCATTTGTGCTTTAAATATTAGCATCATAGTCAGGTTTTTTAAAAAAATATATTTTATGGTTACTGGGAAAAATCAATAAATGACTTAAATTATTCTCTCAAAATTCAACAATCTAGTAAATGAAAAAAGGCCAGACTGAAATTAGAAAGACATTATCAAGCATTTTTAGAATCAAAACACTTATATAAGAGAGAACATATTGTTTTAAAAAGCATACATTTTGATAAATATTTATCTCTTGAGTAGTTACCAGAATTTGGAAATGTACAAATAATTCACATTAATTAATTCTATATATGATCTATTTAAATTTTTATTACTCCTATTATATCTATCATTATTCATAATTCTTTCATTAATTAAAAATATATTTAAATACAAGCTCTCGACTGATGCCTTTCAAATGTACATATTTGCTCAACTTTTTTCTTTAATATTCCAAGATAATATCTGGGTGCCTTCTGAAACATTCCTAACAGACATTTTGACATTACCATATCAACCAACTCTTTATCTCTTGGCTTCTCCAGCAATTTTTTCCATATCTTAAAAGGCAATTCCTTTCTTAAAATTCATAAAATGAATTCATGGGAGACAGTGGCATGAAGGAGAAAAGAACTGCATATAAACAAAGTATGCAAATATCAGTCTAAAAATGTGATATTTAAATACATTATTTGTATGCTAATTTAAAAATTATATATATCTGATCCTTCATGACTCCCTTCTTCCTACTCTAAATTAAAGAAATTACTAACTCTTGGGTGTACTGTTTTTAAATTATATTCTAAGCCATACAACTTCTAAGTTTTTACATTCTATTAAGCAATAATTTGTAAGACTATTGCAAAAATTTTATAACTTTGCTCTGTGATTCTTTGGCTTAGACTATTCTCCACATAAGTGGATCAAGGTGATGCTATCTTTATAAACTTTTCAGTTGTTTCTCATCTTTCCAAGGCAAGAGTACTCTTTAAGTTCTTATTGGCCAATGTTTTAATTTTATTTCTACTACTGTGACACCCTGCAATTATTAAACATTGGCAAAGTATGCAGAACTGTTTGGTTCCTATAATTAATAGAATGAAATTTCCCTTTCTCTTTTCACTGTTATTTTGGGACACAGTATCTGCTACTTGTATATCATTGTATTCATATCTTTTCTAAGGCTCCATCATTGACAAACAATAACCCTTCCTTAACCTCATTCCCCGCCATGTGATTTTTCTTCATTCAGTAGAATGGAGGGTAAACTGACCCTGTTCCAGTTCTGAACAGAGTCAATGAGACTATATGGGATCAGTCATTTATTCCTTGGCCACTGCAATGATTAGAGCATGCCCCGCTGCTCCTGGCACAGTGAAAGGCATGTGAAGAAAATGATTCCAACCAGCTACAGAATTTCAATGAAGAGACTTCAGCCACAAAACCTTGAAAGCACTCTGCCTTCTCAAGCCAACTCATGGACATTTAAGGAGTAATAAATGATCACTGTTTTAATCCACTGAGTCTTGCGGTAGTTTGCTGTGCACAACAGTAAACCAGTATAATTCTTTCCAAAATAGTCCTTTGTAGTTGCTAAAAAGTGTTATTCTATGAGTTTGAAAAACATCTCAAACCAGTTTTAAAAACAGTGATACATTTTTAAGCAAGATACATTGGAAAAATCACAGTAGTTTAATTTTGAATAAATTATTTTCATGAGCATATGAGTAATACATGATGCTGAAGAGTTTCTCTGATGAAAAGACAGAATAATTAAACAAAAAAAAAGGGAAGGAAAGATTTGTAGCATTCATTTCATTACTCCACAACACAGTTTAGTGTATGGCAGCTGTAAGACTACATTTCAAATGAAAGAAATCAATTTTCAGAATAATAAAAACAAGCCTTTGAAAAACTGAGTGAAGTGAAGCAATGCTTTCTTATACTGTATATAAGAGATTGCCTGCAAGCCTATGGGAACACCACTGGCAAATGACTTTCAGCCATGGGAGCTTACCATAATCAAGCTGACAGGACCCCCAGGGCCCATTAAGAGAAGATACAGAAGAAATAACTAGTTATTGAAACTTTTATTAGGGATTGTCATAAAACATTCATTCAGAAACCTTCAGCAGTATCATACCAGGATCATTATTTGAAGCTCAAATTGTTCATGAGTTATTAAGATGATAATAAATCAAAAATGATATCAGAGGTAATTGGTTGAAATTCCCATTTGTTCTTGTTAAATATGTACGTACTGGAAGAGATTTTGCTCTTTATGCGCACTTTGCACATATCTCTAAATAGAGGCCTTCATCTGGTAATTAATCTCTTTTCTCTCTCCAGACCCAGAACAATATTTAGACGGGTATCTGGGCCTCAGCTCTGTCTTTAGAAAGAGAAAAAAAATCCAGAAACCTAATACAGAAATCCTCAGTAGAGATCGAGGTGACATTTTTTAACGCTTAGGCAATCTTAGGTTAAATGACATATATGTTTGTGCAGCTGTCTCCAAAGTACTAATTTTTTATATTGATGTTTCATACAAAGACCCCCATGTACTCTGGTATTCAGCACAAATACTCAAATGGGCTTTAGCTGCAGAATGTGACTGTGTATTCAGCAAGGATTCAAGAGGGATTTATTTCCCTAAAGTAATACCTTTAGTTTACTAATGACCCTATAAACATGATCTAATTATTGTTGACATCTAAA
The DNA here is from genome assembly GCA_025134845.1 of Neodon shergylaensis. Taxonomy (NCBI): domain Eukaryota; kingdom Metazoa; phylum Chordata; class Mammalia; order Rodentia; family Cricetidae; genus Neodon; species Neodon shergylaensis. The sequence goes on along the minus strand of JABTXL010004655.1, from coordinate 1,022,330 downwards.
AATTATTTTTGGTATTCACACATACACACACACATTTTGATCAAATCTAATCTCTACTCCATCTGCTCCAATACATGACCTACCCCGTCAGCACTACTTTTTCCTCCCAACTTCATGTGCTCCTTTTAAATAAAGTATCTAAAGGGTCTTCTAGGGGTAGACTATGTGTGCATGTGCCCATCTACTGAAACATATGTAGCCTTGCAGATGCCCCATCTTCGGAGCGAGCAACAACTTCCTCCCAAAACCAATTACTCCCAAAAGGCTACTTAGGATCCAGGCACCCTGATATTTCTTTTCTTCCTATTGTGAATTTGGGCTGCTTTGGTCTTGTGAAGTTCTTCTGCATGTGGTCAGTCTTAACCACTGTGAGTTCACATGTGCAACTGTAATATCATGTTCAGTAATACTGTTCTTACAAAATCTCCTCCTTCTATCTCTTACAACCATTCTTCACCTCATTCCACAATGTGATTTATGGAGAAGCTGTGATAGAGATATAGAATATACATCTGGGCACTGCACCCTCATATTCTCTACTTTTTGGATGATTGTGGCTCTCTATATTAACAATAATATATTGCAAAAAGTAGATCATTCCTTTAGTAAAAGTTGAAAGATGCTCTAATCTATGTGTATCAATGTAAGCCAAGGTTATAGTTTTTTACTTGGCTATTAGGAAAAGTCTAGTATAAGCTTCTCTCCTAAGGCAAAGACCTAAGAAGTCATGGGGTTTGTTTCAGTTAATAGTTCCAGATATGTGTTCAATCTTATGGAGCAGGAATTTAATGTAATGAGAATAAATATAGCAATGTTACTTCAGTAACTTTCATGTTGCTTTTTCTCCAGTGGACACCTGGAGAAGGTTGATGCTTTCCTTTTTCAACTGGTAACATGTACTGAACTTTTCAACATGAAATAAGCCAACATTGATGAAGCTTAAAAATCTGTATTGGCTTTCCTTCTCCATATTCCCCATGTTTTATGATTAGCAAAGCAGTCTCACCTTCAACTTTCAGAATGTAACCAAAAGCACTTACTGCTTAATTTTTTTGGGCAGTGCATTTTATGGAACCAACAACTTGGGTACATAAAAAAGTAGCAATTAAAAATCTCCCAAAAATAAGAGCACAGATCCATGCAGATTCTGCACAAAATTTTACCAGGATGTCAATGAAAAACTGAAACTAGTACTTCTCAAATTATTCTGTAAAAATAAAGAAGACAACACTTCCAAATTCTTTTTATCCTGCCAGTATTATTCTGACACCAAAATCCAATAAAACCCAAATTTAAAAAATTATAGATCAATCTGAACATAGACACAATAATTCTCAATGTAATTCTGGCAAATATAATTCAGAAACACATCATAAAAATCATCCACCATGATTTAACATGCACAAATCAAAAAATACAATATACAATCTATCACCAATACAGACTCAGGGACAGATAATATTATTAGATACAGAAGAAGGGTTTGACAAAATTCAGCACACATTTATCACTAAAGTTGTGGAGAAGTAGGGACACAGTGGACATGAATCCACAAAATAAAGGCAATATACAAAAAACCCACAGCATACAAAATGAAAAACAGAGGAAAAAATTCTCATAAAAAGTAATGGGTGCCCACTGTCTACACACCCGCTCAATGTAATGCCTATAATCTTAGTTGAAACAATGGCATGACATAGGGAGGTAATAAAGATATATACAAGAAAGGAGGATGTCAATGTATCCTTATTTGGGATGGTATAAATTTGTACATAGAAGATCCATAAGAATCCACAAGAAAACCCCCATAGCTGATAATACATTCAGCAAAAATCTACAAGATGAAAAATTAGCACACAAAGATCAGTGACATTACTATAAAGCAACAGAAAACATACCAAGAAAGGCTTCAGGGAAATAATTTCACTCACTGTAGACTAAAAATAAAAAATTGAAATAGATATTACCAAAGAAGTAAAGATTATATAACTAAAACTTTCAGAAACGGAAGAAAGAAATTGAAGATGATATCACATGATGGAAAGACACCCTGTGCTCATAGACTAAGAGTATTAATGTTGTGAAAGTGGACACCCTACCAGAAGCAATATACAAATTAAGTGAAATCCACAAAATATTCCAATACAATTCTTCACAAAAACTAAAAAATTTTTATCTAAAAACTAAGATGCAAACCAAACATACTCGGGATAACTAAAATAAACTTGAAAGTAGAAGGACTGCTGAAGATATCACCACTTCTGATTTAAAGTTATACTCAGAGCTATGGTAATCAAAACAGCATGGTAATGGTATAAAATCAGAAACAATGAAGTAAGTTGTCTAGAGTACACAGAGTAATAAATAGAAACAAACAGAAAAATAAATTTAAAACTTTGGGTGTAGAAACTATTTTTTTATTGATTTTTTATTGAGCTCTACATTTTTCTCTGGTCCTCTCCCTGCCTCTCTCCTTCCACTTTCACCGCCCCCCCAAGTTCCCCATGCTCCCAATTTACTAAGGAGATCTTATATATATATATATTTTTTGCTTCGCATGTAGATTAGATCTATGTAAGTCCCTCTTAGTGTCCTTGTATAAGTCCTCTGGGATTGTGTTTTGTAGGCTGGTTTTCTTTGCTTCATGTTTAAAAACCACCTATGAGTGAATATATGTGATAATTGTCTTTCTGTGTCTGGGTTACATCACTCAAAATAATGTTTTCTAGCTCCATGTAATTTCCAGCAAAATTCAAGATTTTTCTTTTGATGTGTAGTACTCCATTGTGTAAATGTGCCACATTTTCCTTATTCATTCTTTGGTCGAGGGGCATTTAGGTTGTTTCCAGATTCTGGCTATGACAGACAATGCTGCTATGAATATCGTTGAGCACATGTCCTTGTGGAACTAAATTTTTAAGGCTTATTATCTGGGACTCTACATTATTCATTTCTCTATATTTTAGGACTGAAGTGTGTAAACTATGATCTTACTCTCAAGTCTTAAATTGCAACCAAGATCATTGGCAATAGCCTGTGACTGAGTATCATTGTAACCCATTTGCCAACAATATCAAAAAGATGTAACCCATTTCTGGGATTAAGCTCTTCATTTGTCAGCCTCTGGTGTCCACTAATGGCATTCTATTACAGCTATTAGCAAGTTGTGACAATATTAGACTTCCATATGACATTTTTGAAAAATGTTTATTATTGTTTACGCCATCACCCCAACTCCACTGAATTATTTCCTATTCTATACTTCCCCTTAGAAACTCCATTCTTACTGACTTTCTTCATAATGTGGGAAGGTTCTGTCCATGATACTGGGAGACATGATGAACATCCAGCCATGAAACTTGTAAGCAATAAGGAATGCCCTAAAAACACATACCTACTAGTGTAACGGTAAGAATATCATGGGAATAACCAATATTTCTTTTCACAAATTTAATATTTGTTTAAAGATAAATCCCATGCCTGGAAGATTTGGAGTCAAGAATCCATAGACTCCATGACTAGATAGGTGATATTACCTAGTGGAGAACCTGCTACTATTATTCAGCTAAACAACATTTATAAATTCTTAATGACCTCTCATTATACACATAGACTACAGCATTTCTCTGTGCCTGTCATATAACCTTCTGTTTGCACTAAATAATGATCAACATCGACCACAACTGGGTAAAGTGTTGAGAATGACTATAGAATGTGCAGCCCTAAACATATACACCACATATCCTACTCTAAATGATCAGGGGTCATTACCAAAGAGGACAAAAGACTTTTAGATTTAGAGGTGGTAGATGACCATAAGGAAACCACTTCCATGATAAAGCAGGAAGCATTTGCACTTATGAACTAGAGAAGTTATGTCAGCATAATAGAACCTATACAAATCCAAGCCAGGAAAACATCCCAGCATACAGAAGGGGAGTCGGAAATTAAATTCCAACCCTAGTAATGGTTCTATTCACAATTATTAGGTGATAGAGAAGGAATGGTACTTTTTTTTCTTCAGAGTATGCCTCTTGATGAATCAACCAACCATACTCCAGTGGAAGGCCAAACATCTAGAAATATTTAGACAGCACAACTAGCCTTGATAGGAGAAAGACAAAAAATAAATGGGATTGGAAGAGGTGTGAATTGGGGAGGAGTTGGAAGAGGGGGTGTATGTGTGATCAAAACTCAGTACATGAAATTTTGAAAGATATTCAAATAGAGTTTAAAAAGCGAAATAAAAATTTAAAGCTAAATATCCTTAAATCCTTAGCCATCAAGAAAATGTAATGGTATGGGAGGTCCTTCTGTCTATATGTTGTTTGTTTGTTAATGAATAAAGAGCCGATTTGAGCCTATGGCAGGGAAGAACAGAACTAGGCTGTATACTAGGAGAAAGAAGGGCAGAGTTAGAAAGATGCATTGGAGCCGTGGGAGACAGACTCTGGGAATTTTGCCTGGTAAGCCACAGCCTCATGGCAATATACAGATTAATAGAAATTGGTTAAATTAATATGAGTTAACCAATAAGAAGCTAGAGCTAATGGGCAAAGCAATGATTTAATTAGTTTCTATATGATTATTTCATATCTAAACTAGTCAGGTGGCCAGAAATGAACAAGCGGCCTCCCTTCTCCAGCAATATAAATTAAATCTACAATGAAAGAAATTACAAAAAGATTGAGATAAATGTAAGGAAAGGGAAATACTCACTTGTTGTTGGTCAGATTGTTAATTCTGCTGCCAATATAGAAATAAGTTTGGAGATTTTGCAACAAGCTTGAAATAGGTATAACAAACTATTTAACTATACCATTCTTGGATATGTTCTTAAAAATACTATAGGATTCACATATAGAGTCCTATATTCTATTAGAGAGGTACTCAATATGAAATGTTCTTCTGTGTATGTGTTGGTTTTATTGGCTAATGAATGAAGTTGCTTTGGCCTGTGGCAGGGTAGAATAAAGCCTCTCTCTCTCTCTCTCTCTCTCTCTCTCTCTCTGTCTCTCTCTCTCTGTCTCTCTCCCTCTCCTTCCCGTCCCCCCTCTCTCTTTTTCTCTCTGAAGGAGACAGAGACCCCAGGAACTTACTGCTAAACCACAAGCCTTGTGGTAAAATACATAATAATAGAAATAGGTTAATTTAAGATATAAGAGCTAGTTAGTAATACACTTAAGCTATTCACAACACAATATTGCAATTAATATAGTATCTGTGTGATTATTTCAGGTCTGAGAATCCAGGAATGAACAAATAAACTCCAGCAACAGGTACTTGTTTATCCATGTTCATTACAGGTCTCTTCACAATAGCGAGAAAATGGAAACAACATTGATATTCATTGATCAGTTAAATAATCAAATGAGTATAGACACCATCATCCTGAGTGAGATAAGCCAGACCTCCCCCAAAAAAATGTCATGTTTTCTCTCTCAAATGAGTCTGGTAGATTTGAATTTTTAGAAAAGTGTTTTTAAATTGGAATACCATGAGACTGGGGAGGTGATTTAAAGAAAATAGGCTGGGATATTAAAGTGTGAAGGTAGAAATGGAAATATTGGAGTAGGAAGAGGGAAAAGAAATGGGAGATGTGAGTGAGGACAATGAGGCGGGTGTGGGAAGGTTAACTAATAGTAAAGACCTTTGGAAGATCCACATCGAAAGCTAGCGTTAAAATTAACCCACCCTGAAACAGCAAAACAATTCCCCCAACTCCAAGGATATCAAACAAAATGTAAGTTCCTGTTGTGGGGTTCCTCTTTACAAAGTATGGCTGTATGCAAATTTGGACAGTGAGGATTAGATTAATGAAAGCAATATGGAATCATTTTCTTGGTTAATATAATGGTCAACTTGACTGGGCTAAGAATTACCTAGGAAATTAGTGAAGACAGCTGTCAGTCAAGATTCTTTTAGAGTAGATTTGCTGACCTGGGATGTACTGACTTCATAAGGTTAGCACAAGGTTTAGAAGTCTGGATACAAGAAATGGGGAAAAGAGGAATGGTAGTCCTGAATGCGCATTTCATCACTCTCTTTTTCTTGGCTTGCCATAAAATGAATACTTGTCTTCTGCCCTATTCTCTCAGCATCAAATGTTGTTTGTGGAAAAGACAACAACGGGCTGAACCCTCTAAAACCAGGTGACCAACTAAATCCTTCTTCTTTTTTTAAAATTTTCTCTCAAGGGTTTGGGAACAGTAATGCAAAGATCACTAATACACAAACTGAAATTCTTCACTATTATAACACAACTCTGAAAAACTGAAAAATATAGCAGATGTCATCCAATTTTCTGCAAGTTGGAAAAATGTCCTAGCCGCCCACTGCCCTCAAAAAATAAATAGAGGAATAATATCAAAGTTTTTATGGAGAGATAGGAGAATTAAAAGGCTAGGAAGGAAGGAGATTGAAAGGGATGGATATGTTCAAAATTTTACAATTATCAACAAATTAATTCAAATTACCTTTTGAAATTTAAAAGCTGTTTCATAGAGTATCTCACTTTAAAAGATCAACTTTGAATTAGTTATCTATAGTTTTCCAAGCCCCCCCCCAAGTTATGAACAATTTTTAAAACCTAAAATATGCAAAAACTTAGTGTTGAAGAATGAGATGAAGTGACATAAGACTGGCAAATGGTATAATAGTAAATGTGAAAATTCACAGAAAACATGAGAATATTTCCAGGTATTAGAATTACGTGAGAGGTGGAGTAGGAACCCTTTCAAATATTAGAGGAGCTACTAAAGCTAGATCATAATGTACCACGAGTAATCTGTCCTCAAAATATTCATCATATATAATTCTAGCAGCCATCTTCCTGAGGCTTCAGTGTGCACCAACATGCCTGAGAGTAGATAGAGCCATGGCTTCAGGATATTAATGCCAACTAGTAGCCTTTCTCTCAAGTTATTATACTTCATTCTTTCTCCTCTCTTGTGCCTTCTCTTTTCTTTTTTCTAGCACAGAACCAATACTGAGTTACCCAGAACTCTACCATGGCCATGAATCAAAATGCCGTGTGTGAATGCCATCTGCTGTGTGAATCCTATTCCCACATGAAACTGAGCTAATTAGGAAAACACTCATCAGTGAAGTCATATTATGATAAGAAATCTCGACATTTCAACATTCCCCAATAGTGTGGGTGAGACACACTCCACTATTGACAGTGGCTCCTGTACACAAATAGAATTGAGAGCCTGACAACACAACTGTACAGAAAAAATTGTTATGTACTTGGTGGAAGTGCATGCAAATACAATTGCCTACACTAAGATCCTTAGAGATGGGAAATCAAGTTATTTAAAATATTTATTCATTTCTAAAACAGTGACTTTTCAAAATAAAAATAAGAATGTTTTACTTCATTCCATTCTCCCACCCTTCAAACCATTTTGATGCCAGCATATTTGACAAGCATTAATGTGTTAATTAAAGCAGGATGATGAGTAGATACTTTGGTCTATTTCCAAACTACATGCTTACATCCTTAAAGAAATATTCTTTCAAGCAGGACATTATACTGCAAATCTTACTGGTCTGAAACGCATACCAATTTCCCTTATAAACATCCAAGGTTTTGGGATGACAGACATGACCATTATACATGGTTCTTATTTATACTTAAAATATATACATATATATATATAGATATAGATATATGACTATAAAGATGATGCTAATATTGAAGAGAACAAAAGCAATCATAATTTAGCATGGAATCTAAATTTCTCCTCAATGTGTATGTACTTCTGTAAATAAAACCAAATAATCAACTGTAAGATAGCTGGGTATTACATCTTAGGAATATAAAAGCAAAATAAAAATAAGATATTTTAATAGATTTAATAATTTAAGCACTACTATTGGCACATGTCTTGTAAACATACCGCAGGTAAGGTATTTGAATTTGAATGTGTGCTTATTTCTTAAGATACCATGTATAAATGTTCATATTAGCAGACGACTCTTTTACTATTACCTTGACTCTGTTAACGCATTCCATTGGGACCTGCAAGATTTCTGACCAGAAATTCAGGGATACCCTTATAAAAATTTCTTTGTGTACAAGTTATATTTTAGGTACTGCTTTTCAAGCTTCCAAACTTGTTTCTTTCATGTTGATTTTGACAATTTGATCATTCTATTTCTCTAGATAATATGGTTTGATGACTTTTTAAAGATCTTTTGAGGTTTATGGATTGAGACACTTTCAGTTATCCATTATTGTGTCCATTTAACACCCCTTTACATCTGGAAACCCATGACAGCAAGGCCTCTCGAGTTTGCATATATTATAAAATTCTTTATTATTTCTGCAATCTTTCCACCCGCCTACATTTTTGTTTCTTAGCTAGATAACTGCAAATGTTCTATTTTGTTTTGCATGGCAGAGATGACTATTTAATGTGTAAACTTTTTAGTTCTATCATCACATTTTCAAGTCTAGAAACTGTTTTATGACACCTATTCTACACTACATATTTCTTGTTCTTTTTTTTGTTTTGTTTTCATATAATTCTCATTTCATTATTTTTTAGTTTACTGTTTGTTGACTTGTGTGTTATTGAGCTTAATATGATTACTTTTGAATTGTCATAGTTTTAATTTATTGTTAGTAGTGAGTGCTCATAAATTTCTTAGGTGTGGTTTTAACTGCTTCATTAGTACTGATCTATGTGGAATTGTTTTGTGTCATTGCGCTGGAAGAAATTAATATAATCTTTTTATCTTTCCAGATTGACTTCATAATTTAAGATCTTTTCTGATTGAATCTCTTTGAAGTTTCAATAATTGCAATCTAGAACATTAGAACCACATCAATTACTGGTCCTGTGGCTCAGATTAATGGTCTTATTCCAGGAACTCAGGTAGTTGTGGCTTCTGTCAAGTTCAAACTACTCTGTTCATCTGGCTCCGGGAAAATGAACAAATGTCTGCTCCTAGTTCACAGTTAGGTTCACCAATGGGATGCTTGGTACTAGTACTTAGAAACTTATAGTTCCTTCTGGTTTCTGAGAGGTCTACTAGATCAGCAGATAGATCTTTAGGTGGGAGTATTGACACTGGATTACAGGGTTAAAAGATAACACTGAGGTTTGAAGTCATGGCTGTGTATTTCCTCCTCCAGGTTTTTGTTGGGAGACAATAAAACTGTTATAATGCAATAATGGAGAAATAAAGCCAGATGATGGGCATCTTACAGACCTATAGTGTAAAGAAGTACAATGGGCCTCCTTCCAGTCATTCAGATGAGTTTTGGTCATTTTTTGGAATTTAAATAGGTAGAGTTATATCCAGATAAGAGCGAGGGGCTGAAATAAAATACGAAGGTCACTTCATTTGATATTTACTTTGAAGATGGAGATGGTTGTATTGTACAATGGGATGGATGAGTATTACTCCCTCTATCTCAGGATCACTCCCTAACCCAGCTATGAAGAATTTGAAGAGAGTTTAACCTCAGACTTAAAGTCAGACAAAGTCAAAGTCCAGCCACTGGGAGCAAAGATCTTATCATTTTCCTATGAATTTTTGAATGAGCAACACTACTCCCCAGACCTCAATTGAAAGGGCAAGCGTCAATTTACAGGCCAGTTTATGATCTGATGCAAGATTCATGTAAGAGGTCTTTACACCAGAGATACAGATACATGGCCAATTTCTGAATTCCTGCATGGACCGGACAATTTCAAGAGACAAATACAAGGCAAAACTGGATGTCAATCTGTAGAAAAATGAAAATAGATCCATATCTATCACCATGCACAAAAATCAAGTCCAAATGTATTAAAGACCTCAATATCAGTCTGAACACACTGAACCTGATAGAAGAGAAAGTGGGAAGTACTCTATAACACATGGGCACAGGAGACCACTTCCTACGTATAACCCCAGCAGCACAGACATTAAGGGCATCATTGAATAATTGGGACCTCCTGAGACTGAGAAGCTTCTGTAAAGCAAAGGACACTGTCACTAAGACAAAAAGGCAACCCACTGACCAGGAGAAGATCTTCACCAACCCTGCAACTGACAAAGGTCTGATCTCCAAAATATATAAAGAACTCAAGAAACTAGACTGTAAAAGGCTAATAAACCCAATTATAAAATGGGGCACTGAGCTGAACAGAGAATTCTCAACAGAAGTTCAAATGGCCGAAAGACACTTAAGGTCATGCTCAACTTTCTTAGCATCAGGGAAATGCAAATCAAGACAGCTTTAAGATACCATCTTACACCTGTCAGAATGGCTAAAATCAAAAACATCAATGATTGCCTTTGCTGGAGAGGTTGTGGAGAAAGGGGTACACTCATCCATCGCTGGTGGGAATGCAAACTTGTGCAACCACTTTGGAAAGCAGTGTGGAGGTTTCTCAGGAAATTCGGGATCAACCTATCCCTGGACCCAGCAATACCACTCTTGGGAATAGACCTAAGAGATGCCCTATCATACAACAAAAGTATATGCTCAACTATGTTCATAGCAGCATTGTTTGTAATAGTCAGAACCTGGAAACAACCTAGATGCCCTTCAATGGAAGAATGGATGAAGAAAGTATGGAATATATACATATTAGAGTACTACTCAGTAGTAAAAAAACAATGACTTCTCGAATTTTGCATGCAAATGGACGGAAATAGAAAACACTATCCTGAGTGGGGTAAGCCAAACCCAAAAAAAGGAACATGGCGGACAATGAGGACTGCTGAGAAGTCAAGAACATTGGCACTGGGTTTTGATCCTACTGCACGTACTGGCTTTGTGGGAGCCTAAGCTGTTTGGATGTTCACCTTACTAGACCTGGAAGGAAGTGGGAGGTCCTTGGACTTCCCACAGGGCAGGGAACCCTGACTGCTCTTTGGGCTGAAGAGAGAGGGGGAGTTGATTGGGGGAAGGGGAGGGAAATGGGAAGCAGTGGCGGGGAGGAGACAGAAATCTTTAATAAGTAATTAAATAATAAAAATAATAATTTTTAAAAAAGATTCATGTAAGAGGTCGTTACACCAGAGATACAGATACATGGCCAGTTTCTGAATTCCTGCATGGACCGGACAATTTCAAGAGACAAAGCTTCTGTAAAGGCCATTACATCATTGCTGTGGGGCCTGCTGTATAAGGCACATTGTTTCTGACATCCACAGATTCCATTTTAAACAGTGAATATCTCGATATGCTTCCTTTAGCTTTGACTGTACTGATATTTGGTGACATACCATATGGATCTCTGTGCTTCCTAAAGGAACCTAAATACCTCGTTGGGATACAAACTACTTTTGAAATAGGGATATACAAATGGTAACTCCATATTCAACTGTTTTGCCAATGTCAACTCCCGAATAAATTTTAAATTATCTTTTTATATGCTTAGCATATTTGACACTAACTCTTTAAAATTATACATGTATTATTTTTTGCTAAATAAGCATATCATACCTCATTTTAACCTTTTAAAACTATACTAAAGTCTAGAGTACAATTTTAGGGGCACACCAGCTACAAAATTAGCAGCTTGAAAGAGCACCTTCCTTAGTCATATTTTATTTATGTGCCAAGAATGATGTGTACACATCTTACAGTTTCAAAAGACTAAAATCAAAGTGATGTTCATCTGCCTTCTCTTGCAGAGACCAAGATACTATTCCAAGACTTGATTATTGCTATCAGAATTCTGTCTTCATTATAAGGGACTGAAGATCTCGTTTTCTTCTTGGATTTCAGTGGGTTTCCACTCCTTACCCTCAGAATCCACTCACAAATGTCACAGGCCATCTGGCAGTCTATTAGACAGTGTTTTCTCAGAGCCATCAGAAGAATCACTGCTATCTCAGCACTGTTATCAGATAAAATAGCCTAGTCACTATTCTCTGCAAATAAATACTTTACAGAAGTCCATTTAAGAGCCAGGTTGTGGTGGCACATGCCTTTAATCCCAAAACTTGGGAGGCAGAGGCAGGCAGAACTCTGTGAGTTTGAGGCTCTGGTCCACAAGAGTTAGTTCCAGGACAGGCACCAAAGCTACAGAGAAACCTTATCTTGAAAAAACAGACAAACAAACAAACAAACAAACAAGAAGTCCATTTAAGTTACCACCTGCACTCAATAGAGGAGGTGTCTACACTGGTGTGCTTAGAGGAGGTTCATATAGAGTATATGAGCTACAATTAGTCCCTGTCTGTCGCTGTGAAAATTTACCTGTTCTTGAAAGTCTAAACTTGGGGTAACAAGTTTTGCACAATATACAAAAGCTTTCATGGCCCTGTTAAGTTTTCTTTACGGAAAATCAAGGTAATTTGCAAATCCTCCAGAACCGCAGAATTGCGTATGTCCTATGAATTTAATGATTTCAACCACAAAAATCTTGGAAATAATTTTTTGAAGACAATTATTTAATCAATTAGGGTTAGTGAGGTAGCTCAGAAATTAAGTGTGCTTACTGCTCTTTAAAAGGACCTGAATTCATTTAGCAGCAACCACACGATGGTTCACAGTCTCTTGTAACAAGAGCTCCAGGCGATCCTCTATCAGCTAGACCCACTTCTGCCTCCTCAGGCTACTGCGTGCATGTGGTACACATATGTTTATGTAGTCTAACAGACATACACATAAATTAAAAGAGGATACTAAATACAAGACAGATGTTATCAGCACTTCTAAAATTTAGAATTCATTTTAAGTTTGCATACTTTACGGTTTGTGGAAACTGGGACCATTACTTAAGGTAAATAGTATTATAATGGATATAAAGCAGTTGTGTGCGAAATTCTGAGCTTCACTGATTTTAAACTCAACGCATCAATACTCAGATCTCCTTATAGCTATTTTAAGGTGTTGGTACTAGTACCGTGACTGCTTGCATCAAGTAAAAGGACATCAAAGTAAAGTGGCAGTACATTATATAATAATTTAAATTGTGTTAAAGTCATTTAAAAACAGTACAAATAAAAAGTTACAGAATAAATTTAGCTTGTCCCATTCTCAAAAGAATCTAATGTATACATTATGTCTGAACATATCTTGAAAAGCATAAGCATTCTAAATGAAATGAAGCCCCTGAAGGCCTTTGAAAAGAAGCTCTCTTATCCTCAGAACGAACATTTCCTTTCCCTTATTGCCATCTTCATGAGGCCGATCCATTGCAGAATTCCTAAAATGATCTGACACCTGATTTCCTTTGATTGCTCTAGAGCCAATAATGTTTTTACAAGGATCTTAACAATAATCTTCCTAAATTTCTGATATGTTTTGCCACAACAAAAACCATTTATAACATTAATTTCTATTTGGCTGATCTCTGTGTGTGCTGGTGCATGTTGTGGCTTTTTAGCTAAATTCTTTTTAATGCACCTATTATATAATTGTTAATATTTAATCAGCTATGAAAACATGAGTCAAGAAAAACATATTTACTCTTAAAAAAAGGTTGTTAAGATACAGATATGATGAGATCCAGTTGATTTTTATTGTTGGCCTCAAAAAGTCCTTCCTGATACTTAGTATTAAAAATCTTCCTTTGGAGAAACCCATCCAAATCCTCTACACAGACAAGAGGGTCTGGCATTGCTTCTGTCTTGCTGAGATGCAGTCTTATAGGGCAGTTTAGTTATAATTGAAATAGTAGCGATATTTTTGGAGAAAGGTGTAAACTCATACCTTGTTCCACCTTATACTTACTTCCTAAATAAATGAAGGTATTCAGAAATTGCTGTGAAAAACATCCACAGCCATTTTAAGACTGCCTAAAGACTCACATAGATAGAAAGGTTCCAATTCTGCACTTAATTGACAACAGCAAAATAACAATATACCTTTGGGATATTACTCATAATATTTAAAAATAAATAAGTAGAGAAAAGCTGTATCTTTTTTGTTAGGTTTCTATCAGTGGTATATATGTATACATGTTCATATGGATGCATATATGTGGAAACCTCAAGTATCATTTTTCAGGAGTCATCTACTATCTATCTATCTATCTATCTATCTATCTATCTATCTATCTATCTATCTATCTATCTATCTATCTATCATCTATTTTGGACTCCAGGTCTCTCAGTGACCTGGAGTGCCAAGTAATCTATGCTGGGGTCCTAGCTAGTTTCAGAAACCCAACTGTAACTACATTTCAGGTGATAAAATAAAAAGCACACCCTCTTATACCTGACATGAGCATATTTATATATTATTATGAGTTCTGGAGATCAAAATAAGGCACTCGTCTTTGCAAAACAATCATGCTAGTGACTGATATTTCTTTGGACTTGGATTATCTACTGGCTATGTACTTTTAAACAGCCAAGGCTAGCCTCAAAAGTGTTATGCAGGAAAGGATTATTATGAACTCTGATCATCCTGCCTCTGCACACACAGATGCTGGAGTTTCAGGATGTGACACTATGCATAGCTGGTAGTAATATTGGTGTGTGTATGTGTTACTCTTTATTGTTATATTTCACTGCCTTCCTATGGGTCTCTGCTTTGAACATCACAGACCAATCCCATCTTATCTCTCTGCTGAAGTTTCAAAACTAAAATTTTAACCTGACAGCTGAGATTGTAGATTAGGTGCAGTTGTTTATAGCAACATAATCAGACTATAAAATTAAACTCAATCAGTATCTCAGAGATTGGAGTAAAAGGAAGACTTCAGTATTACATAATTAAATTTTATTATACGCTCTTGCTCATTAGCTTGTGAAGTCTTGAAAAACATTTTAGGTAGTATCTGAAGATGTTATTCACATCTAATTGAAATGATCTCCCAATTCACATCATGCTGACCAAAACTATAGTTTTAATAAAGAGAATATTCTCAGTGTAGAGAACTCAGAGAATCAATTAATAAACGTTAAAGCTGTACTAAACACCAAGACCATCTAAGGGTTAACTGTTACCTGAGATATCTAACATTTAGACTAATATAAAGTGGAAAGGATTTCAAAGCGAGGATATGAGTTGTGAATCGTGACACTGGCAAAAGGCAGCTGTTTCATTTAAGAAATTGTCAGTGCTACAGACTTTCCTTATCCCCTAAACAGCCACAATGTAGGGATGGATTCTAGTGCTTTATCTCAAGCGTTCTGCTCATGTGGAACTTTGTAGTTCTGAAGTTCTTTATGCAGTTCTTTTGCCTGAGGCTTCCAAAGTAGTATATTCTAATTAGTTTTGCGTCTACAGATTTGTCCCTTTCATTCACAAATGCTTTTCCAAAGAATAATGTTCTAAAATTCCAATGTTGGTTTTCTGGAAATTCAATCTACAAGAATATATATATATATATATATATATATATATATATATATATATATATATCAATCTTAAATACATAAATAACCATGTGTGTCTTTGGTGATAAAAATCTTAGGACATTATTTTCTTGCTGCTCTTTTATTTATATACTGTTTGTGTTCTTCTAAAACTTGGAAATTACATAAAGTTACACTAAAAATAATTTGTCCTTAGAAAAAATAAAAAAAATAGAAAATGGTGACTCTAATTACCAAAAAAGGAAGCTCATGCATGGCATAAGTGTTTACTAGTAAATATTCAGCTTAGCATGGGAAGACATACCTGATGCTATTGAATATCTAAATTATAATTATATAGAGAATTTTGTTTAACTTGGCTTTTCTTCAAAAGGTTAATTCAGCACCAATATATGGAGTTTGTATATTGGATGCTAGTTGAAACATCAAGGGAAATTTTCTAATAAATACTGCAATCTGAAAATTAAGGATACAAAACAGAAAGTGAGAAACAGTACCTTGTTGGATTAAAATACTAAGGAAATTAGTTTAGAACTTTTTTATATAATTAAGACATACAATGCTGTTTGCTCTTTACCTAAAATTATAAGCTTATGGTACACAGCAAATTTTGCTATTTACAGAGAATGACAATTCAAATATAAAACATGCATTATATGTTGGTTAAAGTGCATGCTGTACTAGACTTCATGAGCAACTCAATCTACTGGTTAAAATTACAGAGTGCAAGGTTAAACAGGTCATACTATATGGAGAAAGCAATGACTCTAGCAGTCACTAGATACACCATAGAGTGCTCTCAGCAAGCATCTTTTTCATATATTTCATACAGAAGCATTTTTGCTGTAATAATATGATATAATATTACACTTGGTAATGGCTATGAATAGAAAAGTCATCAGATAGTGAACTCAGACACTCAAGAGCAAGAGAAGGTCAAATGATGCCATCAGACCCCCTGGAGCCATTCATTTCATCACCTGCAGATTCTCCCAGGACAGTAACTCTGAATTTCTAACCTTGGAAATGGAGAAAATAAATTAGACATTCTGTCGAGCCTTATCACTTCACTGTAAATGGAACAAATCTAAGACTCTTTAGTATACTAAAATCCTAACACCTGGAAAATGTAGTTGATAAAAACAAAGCAAAACAGCAACAAAAATCCACGTCATTGGTGTTGCTTTGTCTGTAGTATTGCATCCAGTACACAGTCTTACAGCATAAGCCACACATGGTGTAGCATACAAACATACCAGCCAGAGCTAAAGATTCTAATATTTACGAAAAATTCTTATCAAACTTGAACACAGTTTCCTTGCTGAGATACTATCACCTTCAATTTGGTAGCAGAATGAAAAAGAGCAGAGAGGACAAAGGAAACAAAAGAGGAAGGAAAGTTTAAGAATAGGAGAAAAAGGAGGAGAGTAAAAATAAAATTTATTATTTTAATAATTAAATAAGAACAGAGAAAACATGAAAATTAAAATGCTGTTGTATTACATCTCTTCATAATAGTTATTAGTGTTATAGCAACAACAAATAAATATGTTTATTGTTACAAAGTTTTAGTGGGTTAAAATTTCCATCAATGACAATAGTAATGAGCTTAAACTCGTCATTTAAAATCTCAATGTATTGTAAGTAATGAACATTCAAAATGTTTACAAATATATGCAATTTAGAAGAAAAAATACACATAGTCATTGAAAATCTCATATTTTCTTTAATATGTTTTATGATTTTTCTTAAATTAAAACTCTAAATGCCTGCTGGAAAGATATAGCTCAAAACGAATGCATGGTACATATATAAGGATAATGCTATCTGATTAGGAGACATAGATGTCTAAGTATATGTAATGAATACAACAGCATAAATACATATTCTTATAAAATATGTGCTCCGAATGCATTTGTTGAACTATAACTGGAGATTTGTATTCATTTTCTTCTTCGCTGATGGGTCATGTTTGAGGTTATTCTTCTTGTACCTGTAGTTACAATCAAACACGATACCCAGTCATTCTCCCACACACCTACATTAGCAGTGCTTTAGGGTTTATACTAGGGTAGTTTGTAATATTACCAGCTAGGAAGATTTAGAATTGTGCCTGGAGACATTCCCAGAATAAACCAATTAATGATGTGATTTATGCATGAGTACTCTAAAGTAATTACTTAGTACTGTACATTGTGATCATAAACGCATGAGAATATAATTACTTGACTTCAACTTTGTTCAATTTAATGAACTTTATTTAATTTATAGGGCAGAATGTATTGATCTTCTGGTCAACTGAATATAATGCAAGTTCATATATATATATATATATATATATATATATATATATATATATATAT
>JABTXL010004655.1:937552-1004675 GCA_025134845.1 Neodon shergylaensis | reverse complement strand
ATATATATATATATATATATATATATATATATATATATATATATATGACACATACATAGGTAGCTTATGAATCACAAAGTAGAATATATTGTATTAAAGTTTTGCAGTATTTTAATGAATCGACTTATCTATCTGAATATATTATTGGATTATGTGAGATTTTACAAACAGATGCTTCATCATGCCAGTGTTTCTCTATCCTCTCTATAGTCCTGCAAATGCAGGTCATCATTGCTAGCCAAGAAGGAGTGGAATCTTTTAGCATTGCCAATTGGCTGCTCTAGGTCATAGTCTGGCCCCACCTTTCACTGTGCTAGTATGTGCATGTGCAAGCTGGTTCACCGCAGCTATGATGAACTGAGCAGTGGAAATTCCTTTCAGATAACCGTAGAACAAGAGGAAAAAGGCATGCATTCCCTGAACTATGACATCATAAGAATCCTAATGATTGGGTTATTTTTGAGAAATCATCTTTCACTCTTTCAGCGCACTGATTTTTTATTTAGCGGCTTATGAGATCTATATAGAAAAGGGCAGTAAATGTCAAAACCCATTAATATTTTCAACTCAAATTAATTTAGACATAATAGAAAATATATTTGGTATTTCAACTTGAGAAAACAATCCACTTCAAGTTTACATTAATTATCTAAGATTTGAGCATTTATGTGGTTGTATACATTCCACACACAGATTGGAAATACCAATAATTAAAATGGAATGATGTATGTCTAAAAACAAAGTAAAACTATTTTTAAATAAATGTAAATATGACATGTATAAGAATCACATAAAATAATAAAATATTGATTTTCTAAAGACTTTATCAGAGAGAATTCAATATGACATGGTTTCTACTATAGATATAAAAACATATATGTATATGTATACACACATTATATAAATATATATATATATATATATATATTAGCAACTTAAGCCCTGAAGAAAAAATACTTTTTGAAAAGGACATGTGAGATACCTAATTCAAATGGACTATTTTATCTATTGAGCATAATAAAATTCAGTTTTCAGAGTGAAATATCTAACAGACACCAGTTTCTTTTCTTGTTTATTCATGGTATATTTTGTTCTGTTCTTATGCTTGATATTGTCAACATTTTATCCTAGTGAACACACTGTGCACCTGAAATTATCCAAAGAAGTAAATAAGAAGAGAGCTTTAAAATTCAAAATGACTGTGGGTTTTTTTAAGTTCTTTTTTTTAAAATCTATCTGAATTCAAACAGGTGATAGGTCTTGAGGAATTTGTTGATTTATTATTTATCAAAGCAATATAATACTTTAACAATATCCGACAGTAAACTACAAGTTAAAATACAGATAAACCGCAAGTGAGCTAAGACGTATGCAAAGAACAGATAACATAGATATTACATATGTCAGGGTCAAATCATTGAGAATGCATTTAGAACTGATATATACTAATGAGAAATTTTTCAGCTACTGAAGTAAGTTATAAAATAAATGCAAGAAAATGACTTTAAGATAATAATCTGGGCCAGTGAGTTGATGCAGCTGGTAACAGCACATGGTGAAAAACTTGACCACCTTAATTTGATTCCTGAAATTAGTATGTTGAAAGGAGATAGCCAATTCTCACACATTGTCTCCTTTCATGGCACATGTGTCCACACATATATTCACACAATAAATGAATAACTAAAAAAGTTTCTTTTGCTATTATGCAAATTAGTGCAGAAGAGGTGATTAAAATATGCAGAATTCAAAGAAAATAAATCTTTTTTAACATTTAAAGTTGTGATATAAAATCATGTTGACAGTTGTGTTCTTTTACCTCATATAAATGCAAAATTTCCAATTTAAAATATCATATTAATGTCATATTTAATATGAAGTGTGTTCGAGCAATGGTTAAAATAAATGTGTTTCAATAAGTTAATGTTTTTATAACATAATTCACACATGGATAATTTATTAGGGTATATAACAGTGACAATTTTATGTTGCATCTGCTATGTGCTCAATTGAAGCCATACTATGTTAATTTAATCCCTGATGTAGAAATGCAAAGATATTGGTATGTGAGACCATTGAGTCCTGGTTTCTACATGACATCCTGAGCTTTGCTGGAGTCTTTATCTGCTTGATTTCCCATCCATTTGACTTGAAATACTCTTATATCTGAAGTCCTACACAAATATTTTAATATTTCTTGATACTCTTAGCAAGGGAGCTTGCTCCATGAGAAGCTTTATGACTGAAGGTTAAGGAAGACCCATTGATGTAACCTGTGTTTGAGTTATTATTCCAAAGAGGGTGATAAGCATTTTGTTGCTTTAGTTACTGATTAATGAAATAAAAAACACTGTACTACCTCACAGGCACTCTGAGAGGTCTGTGTCCTATATGGTTATAGAGTACTACAATGTAATATAGTTCGGAAACCAATCATGTTTTCTTATGCTTGTGTGCCAGCTGTAAAACTCCCACATCCTTGTGGATGTTTTTGTTTAACTATAAATTCTTTTAGTAATTTCACATTCCTTTTATTGGATAAGAAATAGTATCATTTTCATACTGTTTCTTCAGCACATACACTATAACACCAGATTGCATTCATAAGCCATTTCCAAGAAGACAAAAATGTCTAATGCAGTATTAATTAGGTGGAACATTGGCAAACTAGTACCACACAGGGAAAAAATATTTCTCAATTTCATATAGCAGATAGATAAATGAAGATGTGTACATTAAAAAAATTCTATATGTCAAATTTATGTTATTGAATAAATACTTCTAATTTATTTTTTAAAAACAAAATATTACATACTTCACACAAAAATGGATTCTTTTATTAGATCATTTTGTGCTTAAAATATTTAAATACTCAACTATAGATTTTAAAATAGTAGTTAATGCAATGATAGAAGTAATGTATATGAATTATATACTTGATACCAAAACAGTGTGAAATAGAAATCTTTGTGGTTTAATGAAGATGTATTAATATTGTCATTTTTGACAATGTCAGAAAATACGGACAGAAGATAACCTGCCTAATTTTTTTAAATCACAAACTGTAGAATCAGTATTCAGACAGGAAGTCTGGCTGCAAGATGACAGTAAGAGTCTATAGCTATTCTTTATTTATAGCATTTATATCTAAATTCATAATCTTCAACAGCAAGATTGTGGTGTATTGAACTAAATAAATGACATGTCCATTATGTTTGTGAACTGAAATACAGTTCCTTGCTGTTACTGTGTGCTGGAACATTTTTTAGCTTCACTTTGGTTGAATGAATTCAGCCCAGCAGTCAATCAGATCAATAACTTGAGGCTTTGATTTTCATAAGATGTTAATAATACAGAGCTTAAAAGAAGGACATTCAGAAACTGGTGCCTGCATCTCTAGGAGCCTCCAAATAACAGAAACTAGGAGTCTTTGAATAACAGGTACATTTCTGTTTGATCGGTGTCTTAGAAAACAGGACACAGAAATTTTCTTTTAAACTAACATTAAACAACTTTTTTAAAAATAATAAAGTAGCTCATGCTTCTTTCTAAACTTTACAAAAGATACTTTTTCATTTTTATCTTATTATAGTACTATCTGTAGTTCAAGAAGCTCGGGAGATGAGACAACTTCCTTCTATATCACCCCCAGCAAAGGTGCTACAATTCTGATGTTGGCTGTCCCTTTAGCTGAAATAGACACAGAAATTTCTTGAGAAACCAGAACAATTCTACTTTTCCTAACGGGAATCAGTAACTGCAAATCACCTTTCTTCATATCAAATGTAAATATTTGCTTACGTAATAAATCATTTGCTAGTGCTGTTTGAGATTGTGGCAAAGACCAAGCGTATGTACTTCTGGCTCTGAGTGCTTTGGGTGGAATTTTAATGTATCACTAATGAGTAGAGGTTTAATGTTAAGCACATGGTCTACCTCTGAACTACACCTTCAGCTCTAGCTCTAGGTGTTAATAGACAACCTAATATATTAAATTAAATCAGTTTTCCATATAAATAGTAAACATTAATTTTTTTTGTCTCAAGGCAGTGGTGGCACAGGCCTGTAATCCCAGTACTTTGGAGGCAGAGGCAGGCAGATCTCAATGAGTTTGAGACGACCCTGGTCTACAAATCAAGTTCCAGGACAGCCAGAAATGTTACACAGAGAAACCCTGTCTGGAAAAAACAAACAAACAAAAAAAGTTTTTGTCATTCCTCATACCACTGTAAGAACCATCTTCCTATGGTTTTATCATTCCATTTCAGAAATGAAAGGAAAATAAAAACATCTTGTGATCTTAGTCTGACCTATTATTATTAAAATTCAGTTGTTTCAAGAAAGTTTTAGATAGGTTACAAAATGTGCCTATTACAAAGTAGTGTTAATTTTTGTTTAGATGGGAGATGAGAGAGTACTTAATATCAGTGGTCTTGAGCAATTTTCTGTGGGAGGCTATGTAAGGAACAATGCAACACAGTGGTACCAAGGGCTCGTTCGATTACTGGTGATCAGTTATCCAAACTGTATAAGCAGCCAGTGTGAGTACGTTGACTCCAGCATCATTAGACAAGCCTCGGCCGATCAACTCTTCATCACTTACATTTACTCTAGTGATGTGGTGACTATAACCCCACACAGGGTTATTACAAACATAATGCATAACAAAACCAGTTTCAATGGTTGTTTTTCTGTTCCTAGAAACTATGCTCTGCATAATTCTAATTTTGAATTCTTACTAATGCAGGCAGCCTCTCCATTTGAAATATCTAGTGTTTCTTTTTCCCCAATAATGATTTCTATTTAAGAAAGTTCTGATGCCTTTGACTTAAATTTTCTTTCATTTTCCTTTTTAAAAGACAGAAATCTTGAATCATCTGAGGTTAAAGGGAAAATCTACAAGGACCACCTACCAAATTTTCACCCACCAGATCATAGCTATACCAGAAAACTCACCTAACCTAACCTTCTATCTACAGTCATTCCAAAATTAATAAAAAGCATTGAAAATTACTTAGAAAATGATAGTAGAAATCTACTCAATTGTCGTTTAAATTCTTTCAAGATCAGAGTATTTGAGGAAATCACTGTGACTTTTGAATTTGTTCGAAACACCTGGAAAAATATAAGACACAGAGTATAACTACACTTGGGTGAATGAAAGAGCAATCTTACTTACTATGTGTGATTTAGCTGTTACAGTTGCTTGTAAGGAAGATTCTGCAGCACGCTTTGTCTCTAAGCATTTTCCATGTCTCCAAATACAATCACTGAGAAGCTCTGGTGAAGGAGCATTGCAACTGCCCTATAGAGCTGCCTCATTCCAGTATGCTAGTTTTTCATCTCACAGATTTTTTTATTGGAACAACATTGCATATGTCAAATATTTTTAGGTAGTAATGTAATGAAAATGACCACATTTTACCATAACAATAATGACTGCAACAATAATCAATAAATTGAAATAAGTGATGGAATCTCATGTTCGATGTATACAGCTGTAAGTTCTATTAAGCTAGTCAAAGATGTCTTTCAGGATGCTATTTTTAAAAAATGTATTATAAGAGAATAACAAAGTAGAGGGGGAAAATTCACCAATAAGAAATGATCTATTATTCTTGTTTTATTTGTTGTTATTACTGTTTTATATAATATAAAAATATTACCGTGGATATTTGCATATATATTTTACATAATATAAAGAAAAATCCTCACCAGTAAGGAACAACTATTAGCTTAAAATAACTTTACAGTAGATTTCAAATCCTTCATGTTTCATAGGCAGATTCTACAAAGGCAATATGGTATGTTACAAGATTACAAACAAAAAGGAGAAATAGAATTTCTGCAAGAAAGCAGAATTTTATTTATAACAGTCAAACAATTTTCTTAATTCACTTACCATAATTTGAAGTTTATATAATATATCTGAGATTACTTGTGTCCTTTCATCTACATTTTAAAAATATTTCACAATATTATACACTTATTATAAAATCAGGCATGTAATTTAAATGTATTCCTTTGACTTTTCAGAAAAAGAAGTCTATAAATGATTTTCTCAAAGGTTACCTACAGTAATCAGTCATTTGATCTTTTCAGTTCACTGGTATTCCTTCCAACATAGCAGTTTCAGCTTTTACATTTTTGGATCTAGAGAGTAAAAGGCAATGAGGATGTTTTCCTCGTCATCTGAAGTTGCCTTGGGGCAGCCGAGGGCTGGGGTGGCTCATGGCAGAAACCCTAGCAGCTGACATTTTCGGAGTAATTATAGCTCAGGAGTTGGCTGCTTGGAAGAACAAAATCGTGTCACATATGACACAGTCTATCTTTACTAATATTCTTTCACTTTTAAATAGGGCTCAAAGCTGCTAAAAAAGAGTAACAGAGTTGCAAAATAAATGAGAGTTTAAATACAGAAATCAGATAGTTATTAAGAAATTACTTGAAAATTTGAATATGGTATGTGTTCCACAAATGTAGCCCTCAAGATAAACTTTAAGGGAAACAAGAAATCTCTGCTATTAATGCAGAGCACTAGCTTGAGTTTTTACGTCCATCTTAGGCGCCTACTCTTAATCCAAAGTTATGACCATAGTCCCTCACCAATACATAAATCTGCCTTGTAATTTTTTTTTGTTGCTTCCTAAGACAAGTGGCATAGACAGAGATCTCTTAGATCTCTTAGAAGCCTGGAGTATTCCACTACTCACAGAAAGTACCACAGAACTGTATGTAAAAACAGGTTGTCTTCAGCTGTAGAATATAAATTGAGCCATGAGAGGCGTTTGGAAACATATGAATAACAGACGGCTCATCAGAAGAAGTCACATGAAAACAAAAGCAGAAAAGAAAGCATGAATACAATGACAACTCAATGTCAGTGGTGGAAAAATTTGCACAAAAGAAAATGGAGACCGACAAGAACCTACTGCAGGGTAGGAAGTTGGGAAGGAAGGGATTTTGAATTTGAGGATGGAAAATTGGTTACTTGGGTTACTTGGTGCTTCTGCTGAGATCTGTCTGTCACAAGGGAGAACCTAAAGGTTCCTACTGTGTTATTTAATTGTTGAATTCATCACCAAACAGGATCCGGACCTTGCCTCAAAGCCTCAGAAGTTCGATTCTGACTGAGAGCAGAAAGTATAAGTTAATGTGATGGTAGAATCTCTTCCCAAAGCTCAGTTGCATTAAAACTAGAGGTTTACTGGGCGAGCCTGGAATAGAGAAAGGGAATTTTTTTTAGCCTATAATGTAGAATGATAGACAAATCATAGGCATGATCCTCCTCTTTCCTGAATAGTTACAAAGGTTCCTTTCCTTTTTCTTATTTCAGATTCTTTTTGATGAAACCTTCCTTTAAGTGTGTGTTACAATATTCTCACATGTTACCTTATCTGTAAAGGAATCACATGATCTCCCTCTAATATGCCTGTCCATGAGACTAGTCTGATACATGGATATTGCAGTCTTTCCCACCAAAGATGACTCTATTCACAAGTTTTTTTGAGAAGTAACAATAGTTACTATTACATGAAGTCCTAATTCATGATAAAATTTAGAATGGGTTAAATATTTGAAAAGGGAATAAAAATATGGGATTGGTGTATAAAGTATTGCAGTTATGCATCCAGATATGCAGACAGAGAAAGCCTGAAAACAAAAACGCCACCACTGAGATCGACTTCAGCAACAGATAATGAGGGTCTAAGCAATGGAAGACGAAAGCGTCTGGCACTTCAATGCACATCAGAGACAGTCTTAAATTCTAAGTGCTTTTATCAAGATCAGATCACTGGGAAGAAAACAAGTAATATACATTTGAGAGGAAATTTCCTAGAATTTCAAAAGCATTGGTAAAAAGTATTTACCCAACACTGAGTTAAGAAAAGTCATTCTATTGTATTATTCACCTCTGCAATGATGTGAAACACAATCATGATGGCAATATATAACTAATCTATTGTATTTGATATAGATTTTTGTTTTCATAACATTTTTGGTGGTACAGTAAAAATACCTTTTCTACACTTTAGGGTTTATATACATTTAATTATTATAAAATGTTAGGAATTTTTTACTTTAAATTTACATAATAATAATTCTATAATTATTAGTTTCTTTTTTCTTGTCTTTTTTTTTGTTAGTTTGGTTTTATTTTTGAGAGATTGTTTCTCTGTTTCTTGGCTGTCCTGGCTCTCCTGACTCTCCTGACTGTCCTGGAATCTTATCTGAAGTCCCGGCTGGCCTAGAACTCACAGAGATTCGCCTGCCTCTGTCTCCTGAGTGCTGGTATTAAAGGCATACACCACCACTGCTGAGTGATTATTAGATTTTTTATGGAATATTATTTTGCTGTCTGTGTAATTTAATCATTCATTCATGAGTAACTCTTGAAGCTTTGCTCTGCTTGTGCATGGTGTGGATTGGTATGGGAAAATTGTCTGTAATCCATCAATCATGCTTTTAATAAAACTCTGATTGGCTAGGCAGGAAATATAGGCAGGAAAACCAGACAGGAAGTAGAAATGATGTAATGAGAACAGGAGAATTCTGGGAAGGAGGAAGTTTATTCCTCCCACTCCTACCCAGACCACCGAAGCAGCAGGATATGATCTGCCCCACTGAAAAAAGATACTAAGCCACATGGCTAACATAGATCAGAAAATGGGTTAATGAAGATGTGAGTGTTAGCCAGTGAGAGGCTAGAGCTAATGGGCCAATCATCTTTATAACTTATAGAGATCTCTGTGTGATTTTTTGGGGGGCTTGCCAGTTGTGGAGTACTGGGCAGGACAGAAAACACAAACAAGCCAGGCCCGTTCATGTTCCAGTGGATTTGTACTGATATTGAACTAGCACACTGAGCCAAACTGGCATTTTTTATTTAGCCATGTCAGTCAAACAGAAAATGAAAGAAAAAACATTTAAGTAAAAAATATTCTGTTGCTTTTATTGGTTAATGAATAAAGTTGCTTTAGTCAGTGGCTTAGCAGAATAGAGCTAGGCATAAAAACTAAACTGAATGCTGGGAGAAAGAAGTAGAGTCAGTGAGAAGCCATGTAGACACTGCAGGAGACAGACACTGAGCTAGAGCTCAGTGAAACTTTGCTGGTAGGTCACGGCCTTGTGGTGATGCACAGATTAATGGAGATGGGTTAGTTTAGGATATAAGAGCTAGCAAGAAAAATGCGCTTAATTAAGCTATTGGCCAAATAGTATTGCAAATAATATAGTTTCTGTCTGATTATTTCAGGTCAGAGAAGCCAGGAATAAATGAACAGTATCTGGCAACAATATGTCTTATATGTACATAATTTATGCCCATTTTAACATCAATTCTAAATACAATTTTTAATTAATTAGCTACAGGTAGTATCACTATGGCTGCATTCTTATTTAATAAATGAACTCTTGGAATGAATATATATATATATATATATATATATATATATATATATATATGGGGAAAATTACTGAACACAGAAGTTACAACACAACTTTATTCATCAAATTTAAATCACAAATATTGCTGCATAATCCAATATCAACAACAAAAATTAAGAAATAAAGATTATGTTCAATCATACAATCCATAATTATACAATACCTTAACATTCGTGGGTGCTACTTTTCAAACAAAAAGAAAAATCTTAATTTTGGAGTCCACAGTGAGATTCTGGAGATACTTGGAGTCCATTCAAGAGCGTACAATAAAGCAATCGGGAGTAGGGACCTTCTACTAGTTAAGCCAAGGTCACTGGTAGTTAATTTTAAGTAAAGGAATCTTCCAAGGGTTTTTATCTTATTCCTGGGTGAGGTTTTTAAGCTTTACTCTACTTATATTGCCTAGGGTAGCAAACACACAGGAGACTAACATCAACCTGGTTTTGTCTCATTTGGGCATGATACCAAGTGATCCCTATTACTCTGCACACTCCACATCTTGGAGCCAGCAACACACAAAATCAAGGGACACTCTTTCCAAGAATAAACACGGAGCTCTTGGCAACAGAAATCAGGCGGCATTTATCTAGCAGGAACAAAGCAGCTCTGAAATTAGATTTCAAATCTTACTGAATGACCACTGGCAATCCTCAAGTATATTAAAATTTGGTGCTTTGTGTACATGTAAAGAGAAGTCTTTTTCCACACGTACTTCATTCATGAAAGACAATACAGATAGATAGCTTCTATCTTTATTGTGAAATTGTTATCTACATTAAACATTTCCATCCCCACTGGATGTGTACTTAAAGCTAAAGAAAAGCTTTCAATTTCAAAATTAATGGTTTGAATGAGCGATACAGTGAGAAGCAAAGTTTAACAAGCTGAGTGAAAACAAAATAAATTTAAAAATTTCAAAGGCAAATACTGCCAAATGAGTTAATCTGTGTAAAAGTCGGCCTGGCATAGCATTTAGATATAAAACTAGCATTCTCGTTATCAGTGTGGAGAATGACTTCACAAACATAGATTCATTAAGCATAGAAATTCTCTAAAGCACATGGCATTTCAACTACAAGATATTATTGTGCATGTCAAAGGAAAGGTTCTCAGATGTTCCCAGGTTAATGCTGTAACTGCAATGTTCCTGAAAAATTCTGTCCCAGGGAATGTTCATTTTCGATGATGCTTACAGCCTCAGGGATATTTGAGAACATCAGATGTTGCCATGGGCACCTCAGACAGCATTTCAGGGAGACAAGGATGTTGCATATGATTTCATACTATACTATAAGTCATGAAAAGCTAATAAATAATCCATCTTTTCAAAGGGGTTCTCAAGCAACTGCCAGGGGATCTGTGAGTGCATCTTTCTAAGTGCTCTGCAGACAGACACTATGTTACTACATTGAAAGTTGTAGAGGGTCTGGTAGAAAAATAATTATTAGTTATGATTAAGAAGATATTGAATTACTATTTTTAGGAGCTGGATCTATTATTTTTTTTTTCATTCATAAGAAGACATTATCTAGCCGGGCGATGGTGGTGCATGCCTTTAATCCCAGCACTTGGGAGGCAGAGACAGGCAGATCTCTGTGAGTTCGAGACCAGCTTGGTCTACAGAGCTAGTTCCAGGACAGGCTCCAAAGCCACAGAGAAACCCTGTCTCAAAAAACCAAAAAAAAAAAAAGAAAAAAAGAAAGACACTGTCTAGTGATTATATATATATACTTATATATACATATATGTATATATACTTATATATATGTATATATACTTACATATATACATTGTATATATATGTGGAAACAGTATTATTAATATGGTGCATTTAAGTTCCTGTAGTTATGTGTGCATGTGTGTGAGAGAGAGAGAGTATGCATGTATGTTATATAAAATAAGACTTTTCTCTTTACTAAGGATCATACACTGTAAATATTATTTGTAACATTTGCCATAAATTTTTGAACTTAACATGAGCTATACTGTAATTTTTACAAGAAAATATCTATGTTACCATATCTTTCATGTAAATTAATAGTAAAAATGTAGCATTGCATGAGTTTGGTGTTTCTTGATTCCATTTAGAATGAGATAAGTGAACATTTCTATTTTAACTTGTTCTACATTTTCTTAGGTCCAATGGCTACACAAAAATATCTTGCTACAGAATTCCAAAATGAAGAGGCATGTTCCATGATTAACATACTTACTGTCTGAAAAAAAATCCAGACAGCAGTAATATTAACAATAAATATAGAAAAGAAAGCTATTTCTATTACATTTGTATTTATTGAGTGTGTATATATTGTGTATGTGGACCTACTCACCATGGCACACAAGTAAAAGTCAGAAGATAGTTTCTTCCTTAGAGGTATCAATTGTCTTCTTCCTCCATGTGGGAATTGGGGATCAAACCATCTCATCATATTACAAATTACAAAAAGTCCACAATTATAAGCATAATCTCTTTTAGTTTTCATGTGTATGTAATGCCTGAGCGTATGTTGCATCCTGGCATAGAGACAGTTGTGTGCATGTGGAGGACAGAGGTCAACTTCAGGTATCTTTATTGATTCCTAACATTTTTGAAACTGTGTCTCTCAATGGACCTAGAGCTTTCATGTTTGGCTAGCTTGGTGAGCCAGCAAGCCCCAGAAATCTTCCTGAGCCTGCTTCCTGGGAACTGCCATCACATGTTTGCTGTGCTGGCATGTTCTTGCACATGCTGAGGTTCTAAGGCAGATGCTCATAGTCAGCACTTTACTAAACAATCCATCTCATCTCTGTATTTCATTTTATCAACAGCTAAGCTCATCCCCCACAAAAGTGCTATTAAATGTGGGAAACAGAAAACGGAATGATCCATGATAGACAGAGGCTGCTGAATTTATCCACACATGGCCACTCAACATAAAATACACTCAAATTATAACATATGCATGATGATTACATGTGTTAATAATTTTCAGATTGTTAGTGTTTAAATGAAGTCATTAATTCCCTTGTCTTTTTCTTTTGTTCACACTTTTAAAATGTTCTGGAAGTGAAAGAAAACATATATTTAGTGAGAACAACAACAGAAAAAGGTTGCAAGAGTAATATTAGTAAGTTGGCTACACTTAGAACAGTCCTAATGGTTTCCAGAAAATATGAAGACAACATTTGCTACAAGAATACATGCCAGTTGCATTCTGTTTTAGTTTTACAGATATCCTTGCCATCTCAAATATTTGAACAGCACTATCACTGTAGAAAATTACTAATAATATTCAGTGGTATGCCGTTCCAAATACAAGACCCTATGAGAAAAAACACTAAGGTTGGAAGAATATTGATGTACAATTATAGGCTTTTATAAGATGAATGAATGGTAAACAATGAGATGCCTTTTCCCACTGCAAGATAAATGGATCAACTCCAAGTGTTATCACTGTCCCTTTGTCTAAAAGACATTAAAATCTGTAGAAAATTTCAAATTATTATCAGCATCTCAATCAAACCGACAAGAAAACATTCAGTGGTAACATTCAGAAGATAAAACAAAACTAAGACAAAACCATTAGTTACCTGTCATAATTCATTTAAAATTATAACTATTAATAAATAAAAATACATATGAGCTTTAAAGACAAGGCTCAAATATCACAAGTCCTGAAGAGGTTAATAAAATTTTTGAAACTCAATTTCATTTAACTTAATTTTGCTTTAAGGTTTTTGAGTTTTTTTGTTTGTTTTTTTTTTTTTTTTTAGATTTTACTAAACAAACTTCAAATTGCCTAATTGAAACTTGGGTCTAGTTCTTAAATAGACTCTTTTCTAGGGATCATAGACAAATGGCCAGCAAGTATAGGAAAGGATTTCAAATTCACTAAACTTTGAAAAAGTAGAAATTAAAGCCACAAGGAGGGATCACTCCAAATGTATTAGCAGATCTATTTTATTATTTATTTATTAATATTTATTTATTTATTTATTATGTATACAATGTTCTGTCTGTGTGTATGTCTGCAGGCCAGAAGAGGGCACCAGACCTCATTACAGATGGTTGTGAGCCACCATGTGGTTGCTGGGAATTGAACTCAGGACCTTTGGAAGAGCAGGCAATGCTCTTAACCACTGAGTCATCTCTCCAGCCCCTAGCAGATCTATTTTAGTATGGATGTAAAGCAATTGATATCAATAGCATTATTGGTGGAAATGAAAATCAATGTATCCACTATGATAAACAGTATGGTACTTCCTTACAAAAAAATCAAAATGAGGCTCAGTGTACCAAGACACCTGCCTCTAAACCAGAGTTCTGTCCCTGGAACAATGTGCTGTAAGAAAATAACTGATTTCCAGAAGCTGTTCTTAACCCCGGTATCCCACACATATGCATGTACCATGGCTTACTAGTGCATACAGTCCCATCAGTAAATGCAATTAAAAAAATAATAGAAAATTCAAGCACCACATAATGCAGAATTCCTTTTGTGGGTACAAGCATAAATAGCTAAAAATAGAATCTTGATATATTCATTCATCCATAATTAAGGCAATAGTAGTTCTTATTCCATTGGCATAGTTAGATTCACATAACTTGTGGATGGACAAAAACAATATTGTGAAAAACAGGATATTAACTCTCAGAAAAGAAATAAATCAGTGATGGGTAGAGAGCTCAGTCAGTAAAGTCTCTGCCATGCAGTCATGAATATTTGAGTTCAGTCCCCAACACCTTTGTTCAAGGCTGTATGTGATGGCATGAACTATAATCCCAGCACTGGAGAAAGGAGGATCTCTAAGTCTTACTGACCAACTAACTACTCTTGCCATGTTGTTTGAAACTCTGAGTCAAAAACTAGCTGGAAGGAATATGAAAAGAGCACCCAATGTTAGCTTTTGTCCACACCATTCACATACATGTGAGTGCTCATGCATTCCCACAAACAAGTGTACACGTGAGTGTGAAATTGTACACACACAAGTGTGAACTTGTACATACACACTAACCACAAAATATGCCCTGTAGCATGCCACATCATAATTAAGCCTTAAGGAGACCATGTTAAGTGGAATTAACCGGTTACAGAAGAACACTTCTGGCATTATTCCATTTACGTGAAATATGTAGTAAATTTAATAAAACAGAAAAACAGGATCGTGACTGCAAGGGTTCGGAGGCTGGTAAGATGGAAAGTTCTTCACTGGGTGTAGAAGTTGTGGTTTCAAGGAGATAGAGTGCTTCAAATTATGTGTACCAAAATAAAAATACACCACTTAAATTCTATAACAGCTAACATTATTAATGTTTTACTTTTAACCACAACTAATGTTACAAAAGATATTATATGTCTCCAAACTCCAAACAGGTAAAATACTTTGATAAAGGAAAGGAAGCATTATTACTCTGCTGCCTAAGGACAAGAACTTTGGGTTTCAAATGCCAGTACCAGCCTAAGACTTTAAGTGATGTGATATTTTTGCAGATTCAGGATGATGTGAACTATCATAGATGGAGTCATTAGAACTTTGATCTTTGCGGGATTCACAGCACACGCTGCATGCATGATGCAGTATTTTGCCCTGGGCAGTGGCACTAAGCCATGGCTCTCGATCAGTCATGCATGAGATCCCAAAGAAAAACAGTGAATTCTCTAGAGTGAACAAAATTACTTAGGCTCTGACGTACAGTGAAATACGTGTGCACACACATTTTGATATACCACATTTGTGATTTGTGATAGTTTAATCAGGATTTTACTCCTTCTAAGCCAGGGAATTATCAATATTAGAGATAAACTTCACTGAAGCTAACTAATTATGATTCTTTGCACCTCATTTATTGACCTATTCAATGGGAATATAATTGCACATATGCACAAATGCACAAATGCAATTTGTTTACTGGGAAACTGTTGACAGTAAAAATACATGATATTAAGATAGGTAAATAAGAAATTATGTTTTTACTTCAACCTAAAGCAATATTTCTAGGGTTTTCAGTGTATCTTCTGATATGCTCTTATCTTTCATCTTATCATTTGAAGTAGAAAAATAAAACACACACAACTATCTACTCATTTGTGATAAGAACACTATCAATTTCTACCCAACAGAGAATATATTTTCTTATATTTTTAGTAATTACCTCTTCTGATATTTTGAATAAGCACACTTCTATCATCATCACTTCACTTGATCAAGGGAAATAAAACTCTGAGTTCTCTATTTACACGTAAAATGCAGGCAATCTATGCATTTATTTGAAGTTGTTTGATTATACTGACAATCAGTATTTTTAGTAAAATATTTTTATGGAACTGGTCTCACTTTTTACCTTAGACCTGTTGAACTCACAGTAATCTCCTCACCTCTGAATATGAATATAAGCCTGCGTTTGTTCTCTGAATTCTGAGCCTGCAGCTTCACAATTATGTCTCTTCATTGATAAAGTTTCTATTGCACTGTATTTAGAAAGAGTGAGAGAGACTACTTGTCAATAATTATTGATGATTCACAGAGATATTTCAGACATGTTACCCAATAAGATGTATCTGTAAAAATAAACTTCCCAGAAAACAAGATAAGTAATGTCAACTATAGGAAAGTAAGCTTTGCCATCAGCCTCCTTGTAACTTCCTACAGCATACTCTTCATTGATTCTGACCATCAGTAGTTTCTCTTAGAAGTAACAATTAACCATCCGGATTCCTAGACAGTCTTGGATAAGGCATCTCAGCTGTGCCCTAAGCAGGGCTTCTTTCCCTGTTCTTCATGGCTAAAAGAATAGAGATATGGTTTAGCACTATGATGGAAGTACTGAAATCAACACCAACAGCTTACAAGTAATGATAAAACTCATAGTATCAGTCGGTGCAGAGGGAATATTGAAAATGTTCTCAAGAGAGAACTACAATGGTAATTATTAGAGGATGGCCAAATGCAATAGTCACCAATACCTTCCAACCACCACCAGATATTGCAACCATTTTCTTAATGTTAGTTAGTCTTTCTTCAGCGGGGATTAAACTTCACAGTTACTCTGTTAGCTAAATGTTGCCATGCAAATACAGTCAGGTTAATGCTATACAAGCAAAAGTCATGCCTGAGCATGCTCAGGTCAACACATGAATGAGTTTCTTTTCATGGAACTCTCGTGAATATCTGCTATACAAATATCACCCATTTATGGAGGTCACTGCTTCAGAAAGTAACTCTGAAACCTCTGGACAGAATGGACAATCCTTGAGTAGTCAGAAACGGAACTGGCTGGTAAAAGACAGCACAGTTACAAGGGCCAATACTTAAAGGCTTTCCACCTGGCAAGGTACAGTTAAATACAATACACACTGAGTGTAATATTCTATTCTTCAATGTAATCTGTAAGAATTTATTGTTGTAATGCTAGGCATATTGTAGACAGGGTTAGAGACTCTGAACTTGAACAATGAGAACTTCATAGTCCAACAACTTACACAAATCTGCAAAATAGTAACTGTTGAGAGAAGAAAGATGAAAAGGTTTTCACAAATGAGAAAAGACATCTAAGGACTCCAAGAGCTTGAGGAGTTGGATAGCATGTACAAAAGATTCAAAGCTCTTCTTTCAAAAGTAAGTACATAAAATAAAATAAAATTGTGAACAGATCATGAAGCCATAAAAGGGAAAATTGAATAAGAACATAAAATGTCACGTTGAATTTGACTCCTGAGATCTAAAAGTATTCAACGCATAATCTTACAGTAAGCTTTCTAGTGGAATACAATGCTCCTTTTGAATATGTAACTCATAAGTTTGAGGATCTGGTGCCAAAGAAATTTAATTCCTGTAAGAAGAGTACACTGTGACCATGTGGATAATAACAAATGAGATCATCTCATAACCAGAAGTAAGAAAAAAATCTTAAAATGCTGAAGTCATCTGGTTATAGGCTTTCTATTGACAATGTCATACAAAATATATATAATGTATATGGTGTATATGCCTAGATCTATACTTCATATGATTATCTTCATTTTCATATTGTTTTCTGTACCTATTCAAAGATATATACACATATAAAATGTTTTATTTTGTAGATATGTTCATATATAACAGTATATATTATAATATAAACTTTTGTATATGATATATATGCATACATATAACATATGAAACACACAAGGAGAATTAATATCCATATAGTTAAATTTTGAAAGAATTCCCTAGAAGTTATAAACTGGGAAAGCATATATTTTTTTGCTTCGCAATGAGTTCCATTAGGATGAGTTCATAATAGAGATTGACTGAATAGTTACCAGCAAAGCCGACTTTCTCAGCAGAGTTGCTTACATGATGCAAGAACTACTAAACCAGCAAGCCAAGAGACATTCTCTGTCCTGCTTCCTTTATCCTGGGATACTTGATAGGGATGTGGAGGGTTAACATGACCAAATTAGGACTCACAGGACTGGAGTCATGATGATGAAACATGTGAGTCCTTACTGGCCTGCTGATTCACTGGCCCCAGAATAGTCATGGTGCTCTATTGTTTCTTTTAAGAAGTATATTGATTTTCTGCAGATCAAATCGCCTTGTGATTTAAACAATATGAATGCCAGTCCCATACTAATATGGCTTCACTCTCTAGCCCTCCACCTACTCTGACTTGTAAATATGTAACTAATAGTGAAAAGACTCCTAAGAACTAAACAGTGATGTATATTCAAAGTAAAATAAAGCAAAGAAAGCTCTGAGGAAAATGTAAGCAGTTAACAGATTTCTCAAGGAGAAACTATGTTTTATTTACTGTAAAAATTATAAGAAATGGGGTACAAGAAGTATAGCTCAGTAGCATAGCATATGCTTAAATATGTGGGGACCTGGGTTCAATATCTGGAAAGTAGTTCATAAATATGCAGATGCACACAGTCATGCATACAACATTCACGCAGATATATATGTTCACAGACTCAGATACGTAATTATCATTGCAGCTACAATGTTTCATAGAGAGAAATATTGAAGATCAACACTTGCATATGCATTGAACAGATATTGTGGTGGTTTGAAAATGGCTCCCATATCTGCATGCAAGCGACCTAGGCCCTCTGCATGTGTGTGACAGTTGAGTATCTGGTTTCTTAAGAAAGCTTCTAACAGTGAGAGCAGGACCTCTCCCTGACACTTAGTTGGCTTTTAGTAACCTGTTCTCCAAGGTGGATTATCTGCTTCACCATAAAGGGAGAAACTCAATCCTGCTTCAACTTGATGTGCCATGCTTTGTGCAAGTTTATGGGAGCCCTGTCCCTTCCTAATGGAGATGGAGGAGGAATAGATGGGAAAGGGAATAGCAAAGGGGAGGGGACAGGAAGAGAGTAGAAAGGGGAAACTGGTTGGTATATAAAAGAAATGAAAAAATACCATCTAAATAAAAGTTTTAAAAATTGACTCCTATGAGATCATATATTTAAATTCTTGTTTTCCCATTGATGGAACTATTTTCAAAGACTAGGGGATGAAGCCATATTACAGGAAGTATGTGAATTTTGAGGCTTCAAAAGCCCTAGCTACTCCCAGTAAGCTCTTTCTATGCTTCCTGCTTGTAGATTAAGATGTAAGTTCTCAGATACTGCACCAATACCATGCCCCTTCCCGTCATGATGGCCATGAACTCTAACCCTCTGCAATCATGAGCTAAACATTTCTTTAAGTCACCTTCATCATGATGTCCTTCACAACAACAGAAAAGAAGCTAATACATGTGTTATTGAGAATGTACTCCTGGACATACTCAGTGTACTCCTGAACATTAACTCTGCTATTTCAATCACATTATGAACAATTTCTAATTGTTCATTAATTTTATGTGGGTAATATACTGTTGAAAGGCAAAATGGTGGAATTCAGCTACTAACCACAAAGTAGTACCAAGGAAGATTCCTCCTCTATGCTAAGATTATGTGCAATAATAAAGATCACAATAGGCATGCGTCCCTAACCTTAAAGTCAGAGACAATTGAAAGAGCCTTTTTCGTAATTTCTTCATGAAAAAAGAATAAAATAAGTTTAAGTGATTGCAGTGATTTGAAAGGAAATGCCCTCCCCCCTTAGGGAATGACACTATTAGGAGATGTGGCTTTGTTGAAGAGGAAGTGACCTTGTTGGTGGAAATGCGTCACTGTGGAGTGAACTTTGAGGTTTTCTATGCTCAAGTTATTCCCAATGTGAACTCAGATAACTTCTGCTGCCTGAGCATCAAGATGTAGAACTCTCAACTTCTTTTCAAGCACCATGTCTACCTGCATGTGAGGGTAACTGAACCTCGGAACTCTAGCCAGCCCCAATTAAATATTTTTCTTATTAAGAATTGTTGTGGTCATGGTACTTCTTCACAGCAAATTATCACCAGCAAATCTCAGAAAAGTTTGAGTCCTTTGGACTAAATCCTAGGTGTCACATAGAAAAAAAAATGCTTTACTCTGTGTGTGTTACATTTTCAGAGTTTTGTTATTAGAATTGAACATTAAAAATTACTTAAGTAGAATTATAGACCAAAACTTGTGGATTTTACAATATTAATGGTAATCATTTATTGAAGCAGTTAAAAATTAGGTCCAGTTAAGTTTTGAAACAAAACTCTAATCTAGACATTTTTGTGTGTGTGTTGTAGCTTAAAGGTATAACCTTGATTTTCTTATATGGTAGACTGAAATTATCATAACCACACACACTCCTTTTCCTATGCTTTTACTGGACTCCATCCAATGAACAGCACTTGAAGTTCTCTCATATTTTGTCTTTATTGTCACTCTTGATTAGTACTTTAGTGAAATCAATAATATACAGGGTTGATGATGGTATTACACCATATGATACTGAGTTCTTCATTGGTTTGTAAATTCGTTACGCATTTATTACATGACAAATGGAGTACTTTAATTGAACTCATGGATCATAAAAGTTTATAATATGTAACACTTGAGACATTTGAGTTAATGACTCAGTTTCCTCTTAATTATCTCACTATATATGTAAGGATGAAATAGGATATCACTTTGTGCTCCTACTCTTGAACAAATAATGGTACTCCCCAAATTCTTCCACCTGTGAAAGTTGTGTGATTAATACCACAACCTAGCAGAGCTTGACAAAACCAAAAAGTATGTAACCAGTATGTCTATGGAACATTCCCTTTTTTGAGATGAGAGTTTGGGATTTTATTATTTGGGACTTCATTTTTAAATTTTAATTAACTTTAATTGTCACCCCTCTCCTGTCTTAATGTGTGTGTACTAGAGATTGAACTCAGGTCTTACTTAGACACGCACTATAACCTATCCAGTATCTCATTTTAAATTCATGTAAGCATACTTTGAATATAGCATGTTGGTTTTAGATAGTATTTTTTAAAGTTATTGACTGCTACAATTATAGGTGAATTTAAACTGTAATTTTCTTTTTAAAACATAGGAATTAAAAACTCTGCTAGAATTTTATTTTACTTAACAAGTGATCCTTAAAGGATTAAAAGTTTTCAATGTAATAAATTGCATTTATATGGAAAGAAAGGCCATAAATATAAAAGAATAAAAGGCATCATGCAAATTATTCGTATAGAATAGTCAAAAATATTTGCACTTCCTCCTTTATTAATACTCATCTTCAGCTTTCCTTTGATTTCATTATTTCCCTTGATTTTTACTGAGGAAATTGTTATTAGAGATGTTCTGTTCCTCGTTTTTAAAGCTTTTCCCCCACAACAAATGTTTACATATATACATTAAATTAAATATGTAAAAAGATGTTAGTTTATGGATATTCAATTATAAGTACATATACAATAAGGTTATAAAATATAAGTCAAAGGAAGGCACAGTTGATCTGTCAAGGAGTAGCTTGTAAATTGATATTAACTTTACAAAAGGAATGTAAGAATTAATTCCACTATCAATTATCCTAGAGAATTAATTATGATGAAGAATTATGTTTCCTAAATTACGTCAATTATCTTTTTATAAAACAAGCATGGGAAGAATTTGCTGCAGTAAAACTGGTTTTATGAGAAGAGGCTCAGATGTCCTTGTCTGTTTCCTTTTCTCTACTCTGAGCACAGACCCGATCATTTCAGATAGAAAGCTCAAACAGAACACTAGAGACAGTCAGTGCAACACAATAAATTCGCATTTCAAACAATGCCTCATAGCCATGTGCTTACCCCCAAAAGTGAGTCTCATTGTCCACCTGCTTGTGCTAGAAAGAATGGAAAGAATGTTTTACCCCAAAAGAAAGAAGCTTGGAAGACGCCGGGTGTTGTGCACAAGCTAGTACACAATGTGCTCTGAGGGCTGAATTGAAGCCGCATCAGCTCTCATTTCATCATTATCAGGGAGCAACAGGTATTTAAAGGTAAAATTTAATCAACAGTTCTTTTTATCTCCCTGGCTGCATTTAGTTGTCATCATAAAGTGAAACTGTCTTCCTATCATGGCTCCTGGCTACTTTAAAACAAAACTTAAGTTTTAAATACATATATACATACATACATACATATATTCATATTGGTTACATTTTATGGATTGCGTATGTGAATTGTATATTTAGTATATATCAGAAAACCCTCTACTTGACTTGACATTTTTGATCAATCTTTCCAGCGAGTGCACACAGAAACTCCCGAGAGACACAGTGGACACACTCTGTTTCTATTGAGTCCTAGCATATTTACTTTCATAGTAAGCAACTCAGCTTGCCACACTCAAATGCTCCATACTGTCCAAAAGTCAACTGCTTTCTCTTAATAGTAAAGTTATTTAACTAAAGCCAGAGAACTCTGGGGCACTCGGGATATAAAGTGTGTTAGAAATGCCCAAATTTCATTTTAAAATATAGTAGTTATTCAATAAATATATGTCAATATTGGCCGAACTGTTTAAACACTGCCACAATTTTCAATATTTCTTTTCTCAGGTGAGGGCATGATAAATGGCAGTTCTCTCCTGATACAAAATAACTGCCTGCTTCCTTTTGATTCTGCTTAATATCAGTGTTAGCTTAAAGCAGTTAGCCAAGAATTCTGCATTTACAAGAGTAAAGAACATTCATTTAGCAAAAAGAATGATGTTCACATTTCATTCATAAAGCCAAACTGAAACCTGCAACAAGAATGAGCACAGTGATTTTCCACGCCGTATATCCGTGCTGTGTATCATCTAGATTTACATTTAAACTATAATCACATTTCTTCAGAATCTCTTTGTGAGATTTCCCTTGCCAATTACTTTATGGGGAAGTGGTAGAAGAAGAGAATGATGTATCCAGGATGAGAATTAGCCCAAGCCTCTATTTGTTTTCCTTATCATAGGATCTGAGCTAATAGAAGTTAACTCACAGACTAGGAAAGGAAACATTGACGATTGACTCAGAGAGGCACTCTCTCAAAAGTCACTAAATGGCTAGACAAGGAATATGTATCAGTCTGCCAATCCTTAAACCCCTGGGTTTTACAGCGTGAGCTAGGGATGGGACTCAGTGGTCAGAAAGATCTCTTCAGGGCATAAACAAAGTTCAAGGCTCTGGGCACAGCATCTAGTATTCTCATAGGACTCCATTCAGACCAGGTAGGGGTGACTAGTGTGTTCTCTTGTCCATTGGCTCCATATGAGCAAATGTGACAGTCTCTTAATCTAGTTGCTTCGAAAGAGCTCTTTAGAAAACTCCCAAGGGATTCTAACGTTTTAACTCTTTCGTTGCAGTTCACATTGCTCCCAGTAACATCGAGTGCAAGACAAAAGTGTTCCAGGGTACGTGAATGCAGAAACAAAATCTGGTGAACAATTTTACGTAACCAGCAGCAGTTCAACTTCTGAGGACTGATGCTGCCAAACAACCTCCCACCCTCAGAGGGCAGGCATTTATAAATGTTACATCTTTGTACCGCCTCCCTCAAATTCCTTAATGGACCATTAGTAAGTAGATCGATCCTAGTTACTTTATAGCCAGGCAACGAGGAGGCACCTCTGTTCTGTTTACTAGTGCCAGAAACACCATTCAAAAGTTGAGAAGGTCGAAGCAGCTACTTTGCAGACCTTTGTTTGGGGGGTGCGGGGGGGGGGGAGATTGGGATGTCCTGGCGCGGAAAGGAAGAAGAGAGAGAACCTAGCGTGACCTAACTCAGCTATATATGTAACAAGCAAATTCCTACTTAAGCTATTTGGTAGGGAATGTGGACTGCTAAGTTCTCCAGTGACACTGTCGAGCTTTTTCACCCCACCTCCGCCTTTCCTTAGAAAACCGAGCCCCTTCCCCACCTCTGACAGCAAGGACAAATGCCAGTCCTGAAGCTAAATGCTCGTGACTGCGAAAGGGTGCGCATCACTTACGTCTCGGAATTTGTTCCACTGTCCGACTTCCTTGTCATACTGAGAGATTGTGGTGAGCCATTGTTTTTCATCCAGAAAATTACCGCCGTCCGACCGCCCCCCGGCCGCAATCACCACCGCGGCAGCTGCAAGAGTCTGGCTGCACCAAGCCGCTGCACACACACACAATAAGGCTGACACCTTGAGCATCTGGGAAGGAGACACAACCAGGAGTAGGGAGCGGTGTCAGATACCGGGTGCGAAGATGGGGGCGCCCCTGGAAGGCATGCATCAGCGAGGAGAGAAGGGGAAACGAGCAGGGACAGGGGTGTCCCCTTCTAGGAGGCTTCACCCCCAAACCAGGGCACTCACACACACGCAGACCCAAGGGAGAAGAAGAAGAGGTTTAAGAGAGGAAGCCCCAAGCAGCGAGAGTCCCAGCGGCCAGATAAAACGCTTGCCGGCCCATCACCTTGTTGGGAGCGGGCACGGAGCTCGTAGCTCCTGATGGAAACGCAGCCTGGCTCTGGCAACTCGCTTCTTGCTGGAGCTGCTGCACGCGCCGCCCGTCTCAGCCGTCCACTCAGCTCCCTGAGCCCAGCGCTCCCCCCAGCCCACCCTCCCCGTGCCGATCCCTCACCAGCTCCCCTCGCTTCACCCCTCCCTCCCCCCCCACCTCCGTCTTCCCCTCCTCCTATCCCACCTTCCTCTCCCTGAATCCCAGCTGCAGCAAGTTCCGGATGCGAAGCCTGGCTGGAGCCAGAGGATGCTGTGTGCTCCCCGCCTAGGAATCCTTTGCTTCCTAACCTCTTGCCTCCAGAAGAGGTACTCATGTTCCAAACACAGCCAGCTCATTCTTTCTGCTCTCGGACTGAATACAGAGCATGGGATCGCTCTCTTGGCTGTTTCTTTTCTGCAATTTCAAGGGTGGTCAGGCACATGTAAAGAAAGATCAGAAGAAAACTTTACGCATCACAGACAGAATCCATGGGACTTTGCATGAACCTGAACTCAGCTCTGCCTTAGCTAAAGTAAGATCATAAGGCCTTGGGTGAGCTTTTAAATTTCTAAAAAAATGTCTTGTGCTCTGAACTTCTCGATTATTTCAGAGCCAAACTGTTATGGAAAGGTTTGGATTTTCTTTCCTCTTTGAATATTTGGCGAACAACATGTTTTATTTCATCAACATGCCATGCTCAATATACATACCCATTTCTCCTTCCTAAAATCTCTCCAATAACTGTTGTATGTTACCGTACTTGAAGCACAAACTTAAAACGCATGAATAAATAAATCATCTATCACCCTTCTACAAAAGGAGCAAGCAACTCTTAAGCCCTAACCAGGATTTTGCACATCAGGTTTCCACTGGTGGAAGTACTTGTGGCTCCCAGAAAGAAGAACAGTAGTAGGGACCACATCCTGGGCTGAGTACTATGAAAAAATTCCCTTCCTTGTGCTTACAGAAAACAGGAGAATTGAGAACTGCAGTAAATCAAGAGATTTCTGGAACCAAGAGTACTCCTAAAGTGTTAGGCATCTTTATTTGAATTATTATATGCATCAGGCAAACTACACCTTCTCAAATAATGGCATTTGAGAATGTCTAGCATTTTACAAATTCAGGAGATATCCATTAGAATAGTTGCCACAGTTACTTTACATATTCTGAACACTTTGTTCTCGCTTGTCTCATAACTTTTAAATCAGATTTTAAAAGACAGGAAACGGATCGACTTTAATTCCTAACTTCAAATACAGAATTCAAGCAAGTGTAAATTATAAGCATAAATGAAAAAAAGAGAGAAGTTTTTCACTTAGAAAAGTTAACCCATTTCTGCCATAAAAACCAAAGGGAGGAGAAAATTCTTACAAAACCTACAATTATAAATGGCAGAAGTTTTGATCGTTATAAATGCTATGTCAAAGAATCTTGAGAATATGTACAATTTCTTCAAAAAAAATTGTACATATTTTTTCTTCAAAAAAAATAGATACTCATTTTGCTTAGTCACGGGCAAGCCTTTCTGCATTTTCTTTTCATGTCTCACGAAGAGTTGGCAGATCCACCTGCCAGTGATGCCTCTTTTTCCTGCCCCCATCTTCACCTCTCTGCGTCAAAATTTTAAAACGTACTTACTGTCCTCTCAATTCAATCAAAGTATTTCATCAAATTTTTAAATTTTTAAAAGATGACGGGAAAAGCACCGATAGCAAACCTAGGTACAAAGCTGATACACAGCAGATGTCAGCATTTTTAAAGTAATCTGGAGCTCTAAAATTGGTAGCCTTTCTCGTAATAAAGCATATTATGAGGAACCATGCTCTGACATGACACCCCCTCTTAGGATCATGCATATTAACATAGGGAGTGACAGGATCACTGTAAATGTATAGAAACACAGATTTATTTTATACTGGTGCACACACACACATATATACATAAATATATATCGTGTGTGTATACATTTCATTGCCAATTGGAACACATTTATGGAAATTTCCATGCCTAGCTTTTACTGACAGCTTTTAAAGACAGTACACTCTAAAATTCTATTGAAGAAAAGGCAATCATAGCATCTCTGAAATGCAGCCTCGGAGAATGCCAAGATCCACATATGACAGTGGAATGGTATTTATAAGAAAATTATAAGTTTGTCATCTTTTTTAACTAGCTAAATTTGTTCATTTACTTTACATTCTTACTGCAGTTTCACCTCCTTCCTCTCTTCTAATTCCATCCCCCACTTACCTCCCCTACCACCCAGACCATTCCTCCTCTGTTTCTATTCAGAAAGGGCCAGGCCTCAGATGGGTGTCAACAAAGCATGCCATTTCAAGTTGCTGTAGTACTAAGCTCTGCCCATTATGGGAGAAATAGGTTCATAAAAGCCAGTCGAAGTGTTAGGAACAGACCCTCCTCCCACGGCTAGAAGTCCCTCAAGTAATACCATCGTCATATATATGTAGAGGTCCAGGGTCAGGCCCGTACAGACTCCCTGGCTGTCAATCCAGACTCTGTGAGTGGCTATGAGGGAACAGTGATGGATGTGTAGCCTGAATTGGCCATCTCCTTGGACCAGGCTGTACATCCATTAGGCTAGGCCTAGCTACACAACCTTTGATCTATAGTCCATCCTGCCTATAGGATTGGCAAGTATGGGAAAGTAGGAGAATGGAGGGTGGGGAGTAGGAAATCACCATGGGCTGGGGCTAGAGGAGAGGTGGCCAGCCAATAGCTGGCATAGGCTCAGATCTATACCAGGAAAGTGACCCCAACCATGACACTGCCTGGAGTGCCGGGAACCAGAGACTCAATGGCTTAGAGATCTAGGATAGAATCAAACAAGACTGGAAAAACAAAACAAAATAAAAACAAAACAACAACAAAACACTTTGTTATTCTTAACTCAGAAGAGGTGGAGGCCACCTGCTCTGATTTGGCATTTGCCCTGGTCTAGAAATTTTTAGCTCCTTCCCCAACCATT
This sequence comes from Neodon shergylaensis, assembly GCA_025134845.1. NCBI lineage: Eukaryota > Metazoa > Chordata > Mammalia > Rodentia > Cricetidae > Neodon > Neodon shergylaensis. The sequence goes on along the minus strand of JABTXL010004655.1, from coordinate 977,413 downwards.
TGCACAGCCTCTTAAACATTTTCTGCTAGTCACCAATACTGTCTAACCTAAGATACTGGGCATGCGAAAATCCACTAAGCATGCTGTTATTAATCACAAGAAAATCTTTTCCTTGGTTCTCTGTATTACTGAGTATCTGGGTCTTCAAAGAGGCTGCTATCCACCATTTAACAGTCTTCCGAGGATTCACACTCCAGTTAACACTGTAGTTATCTGTTAACACGTCTGTGGGGATTAATTGAAGGCTTGCTAGGAGCAAAACTCAGTGTATTAAATGGAAGGTAGGATGTCAGGAAGACCATTTGGAAGCCTTCAAGTTAAGGTGGGTGGGGACCCAGTGGAATACTTCAGGAATGGCTTCCCAGTTTTAGTGAGAGCCTGTCTAGGGCAGTGGGTAAGGGAGAGCTAAGAATAAAACACAAACTGGAGGATCTAATGTAGATTGCAGCAAATTAATTGACAGGGCTTGGACTCGATTTTGTATTTATGGTCATACTTTGCAAAATTATAACCCACAGGAAGGCAAGTCTGTCAAACTCCCAGCCCACTTTTCCTTTTCACTGCCACATCATATATCATAGTTTATACTGATAACAGAAATCTATTATTGGGGCCACTAAGAGTTTAAACTTTGCATAAATATTTCTTTATCATTTTATTCTTCTATTAGAGAATCTACAAGTATCTTTCACTGAAAATTTAGTATGTTTAAAAATCACAAAATATTCTTCCATGTGGTTATTTTTATTTATTTTAATGGTACAAAATGTTGGATCATTTATTCTTGGATGATTAGTATACAAAAATCAAGCATAGGGGCTGGAGAGATGGCTCAGTGGTTAAGAGCATTGCCTGCTTTTCCAAAGATCCTGAGTTCAATTCCCAGCAACTACATGGTGGCTCACAACCATCTATAATGAGACCTGGTGCCCTCTTCTGGCCTGCAGGCATACACACAGAAAGAATATTGTATACATAATAAATAAGTAAATAAATATTAAAAAATCAAGCATAGAATTTAGAAAATACTGAAAAGTTCTTTTTTGTTTTTTTTATTTTAATTCATTTTTCAAACTTCATTTGCATTTCATCTGCAGTTCTTCCCCACCACCTCTCCTTCTACCTACTCCCCACATCCCATCAGCCCACCCCGTCCAATCCTTTCAATGGGTAAGGGCTCCCATGGGAAGTCAACAAAGTCTGGCACATTAAGTTGAGGCAGGACCAAATCCCTCCCCACTGCATCAAGGCAGAGCATGGCATCCAACAATAGGGAATGGACTCCAGTATGCTAGCTCATGCACCAGTGGTAGATCCTGGTCTTACTGCCAGGTGCCTCACACATAGCCAATGTTTCACTACTGTCTCCCACATATGGAGGGCCTAGTTTAGTGGAGGCTCCACAGCTGTGGGTCTAGAGTTCCCGAGCTTTCATGAGCTTTGTTCAGCTGTCTATGTAGATTTCTTCCTCATGATCTTGACCTCCCTTCCTCATATATTCCCTCCTCTATCTCTTTGATTGGAGTCCTGGACCTTGGCCTGTTGCTCAATTGTGGATCTCTGCATCAGCTTCTAAAGTTGCTAGATGAAGACTCTCTGATGATAGTTGGGGTATCCACCAGTTTGATTACAGAGGAAGGCGAGTTCAGGCTCCCTATCCAGCTAGGATGCTTAGCTGGAGTAGTCATTGTTGCAGATTCTTGGGAATTTCCCTAGCACCAGGTTTTTCCCTAATCTCATATTGGTTCTCTCTATCAAGATCTCTCTCTGTCTTTGCTCTCCCACTCTGTCCCCCCTCCCCCAAATGCCCCCTATCCCACAGCCATCCCATTCATGGTTCAGCCATTAAAAGCTAAGATCACAACCCTGTATTTTCTTTATCTTGTTTTTAGGCTACAAAGGCTACAGTGTCATAAGTTCCATTTCAGTTGAGTTTGGATCTGTAAACAGCCTAGATGAATACCATTTCTATAAAAGTACACAAACGGAGAACCCCTAATCTTACATAAAAAATATTTTGTCAGTTACTATTCAAAGTTATATCCTTGTTGTATTTAACTATCAGGGATATATGTGGGTACTTCTCATTTACTCCATATATTCTTTATGTCAGGCAGAATCATGCACTTCATATAAATGACAACCTCTGGTTTTATGATCTAGTCAGAAGCCACCACTGGTATTATGGTCCTTGTTAGAAAGACAACTGCAAAGCTCATGAATGGAAGCTGTTGTCTCCAATAGATGAAGCAATTTGGAGGCAATAGAGACTTCCGGAGATGCAATCCAGTTGGTAAAATTAGTTGTTGGAGATGTTCCCATTGAAGGCTATTTTAGGAATCATGTCCATTCCATTTTCTCTCTTGGCCTCTGGTTACCATCAGGTGAGTCTCTTTCTCTGCCCCGTGTTTTTGTTGCTGTGATTGTCTAGATCTAAAAAAAGTCTAGGTCTTTATGTGCTGAAACTTCAGAAACCATGAGCTAGACTAGATCTTTTCCTCTCTGAGTTGATTCTTTTATGTGTGGTACTTTGTCAGAGGAACACAACCAGTAAATGTAGAGTTATGATATTTAAGTGTCTATAAAAGTCTCAAGAATGAAGAGGCATCACTAGTTTTTATTTTTATTTGCGCAGGCACTTCTTTGAATTATCCAATATTTCTGTTTTACAGTTTTACTGCTGATATAGGAAGTCCTTCTGTATATGTGCTGCTTTATTGGTTAAAGAAAAAAGAAGCTGATTGGGCCTATGACAGGGCAGAAAAGAGCTAGGCAAGAAAACTAAGCTGAATGCTGGGAGAAAGAAGACAAAGTCAGAAAGATACCATGTAGTCGCCAAAGGAGACAGATGTCTGGGAACTTTACCTGTAAACTACGACCCTTGTGGTAAAATACAAAATAATAGAAATGGGTTAATTTAAGATATAAGAGCTAGTTAGCAATACATTTAAGTGACTGGCCAAGCAGTATTGTAATTAATATAGTTTCTGTGTGATTTTTTTCATGTCTGGGTATCCAGGAAATAAACAAGCAACCTCTGCCTACATACTGTTTCTGTTTGTACTTGCTGCATATTGATTGATAGCTCAGTATAAAGCACAATTTATCTGCAATTAAAGTCAAGAAAAGAGGGAATGGTTGATTCAGGGATTTTACTAAAATATGGTGAAAGTAACTATTCGTCTTCTCAATAACACCAAGTCAGAGGCCTAGAAGACCAGCCAGTTGCTTGGCTGAGAAAGAAATTGGCCAACTGTATCATTTTTCCTTTGTGTGAATCTTTGCCAACAATGCTAGGGTTTATCATGCTATTCAAGTTAGCTGCTAGAAGATAAGGAGTAATGGGCACTATGGGACTTCTAAAGAGTCAGACATTGCCAAGATAGATGCCTTAATGGTATATACAGTGATGAGATCACTCTTTGGTCAATTTGCAACCGTTTATGATAAAGAAAAGAAACAATTGCTTAGAAAATTCAATCACATGCCGTATGCTAAATCCACCCATGAAGTTAAATTAAGCACATTTAAAAATGAAGTAACACAAGATCCTGGGTGTTAGAGATTCAAAACTAAATAGAAGACCAACTGATGCCACAATGGAAATCTGTCAAGATGGGAAATTCTTTGTCCTCATTTTGGAATTCTATAACTGAAAATCCTTTAATTTCTACAAATAATTAAATATCAATTCAATAATAATTATTAAAATTCTTATTGTGGGGTTCTGAAGCAAGAAATATAAAACCAAAGAAGAACTGTGACAGAAGAATGTTAATTGGATTCTGCTGATGCTACCATTTTTGTTATGTTCTTGGGGTATTATTTGCATTTATTTTGTTATGCTGGATTTTTGAGGTATCCCTATTTAAGCAAACTCAATATATTTGACATGCAATTTGATAAATAGATCTTTTGACTTCATCTAAAGCATGCAGTAGATAGACTCTAAAAGCTATAACAAGTATGAGAAACACATCAATCTGTTCAATTATTGTAATTCTTAAGAAAACATTTTTCAACATTTAGACTGGAGGATGAATCTGATTAAATAAATTGATTACTGAGATGATGATCCTGGGAAGTGGCCAATGAGGCAATTAAATTTGTCTATTTTTCTTTAAACTGAGAATTTATTGAAGATTTTTAAAAGTAAAAGCCTTTCAAAATCTTCAATATTCATTATACTATGTAAATTTAAATTGGTACATACAAGGTACTGACACAAAATTATAAATACATTGTTTAAGAATATATTTTTAAGGTCAGCCTGGTCTACAAGAGCTAGTTCCAGGACAGGAACCAAAAGCTACGGAGAAACCCTGTCTCGAAAATCCAAAAAATAAAAAAGAATATATTTTTAAAGTAATTCTATTCTGTATAGGTGTACTAAATTAAATAATGAGGTGTACTAAGTTAAATAATCATAATTGTATTAAAGTCATTAAATTAAAAATAGGCATGTAAAAATTTACAAAAATGTCCTTGAGACATACAATAATATGTTTTTAAAGCAATATTATATGAATATTTATTAATTTGGTGTAAGAATGTATTTAGAGTCAGTTTATGCCTTGTCTTAGAATGACAGTTGTTCTGGTAGAGTTTTATATACACAGAGCATGCATATAATAAGTAAAATAAATAAATCTTTAAAAATACATTTGTTGATTCTTTGATTTCTTCATTTCCTATTTGTGTCTCTCTTTTGTTTACCTCTCTTATCTTTAGTAAAGGAGGCAGTGGACACATTTTCTTTTTTGTGATCTTAGTGGTATTATATAAAGATTTATCTATTAGCCTGAGGTTGAATACGGGTTTCTAGTAAATAGTCTTTGTTTTGTTAAAATGTATTCCCTCTATTCCTAGCTTCTTCATTACATTTATCAGGAATGAATATTGGATTTATTCAAGAGATTTTTCTGTACATATTGAGATAACCATCTATTTTCTGTCTTTGTATATTGCATGTATTGATTTACTCATGTTGAACCATCCTGCAACTCTGGAATAATGCCAACTCCTATATGATGAATAATCTTTTTCGTCTTGAATATGACATGCAGTATTTTATTGAGAATTTTACATCTTTGTTAATTAGGGAAATTGGTCTATAATTTTATTCTTATTTGTGTCTTTTTGTGGTTTTGTTACAAAGTAATAGGATTTAAGCCCTACTTCATGGGAAGGAACCCATTCTTGTTACTGTAAGGTCATTTAACATCAGGAGATTGTAGGTCCCAATGAAGAAACACCATTGTTTAACTCAATTGACAATAATTAAATACCTTCTATGTCATTATGCTTGTATCCATGGGGCAGGAGGATAGTTTCTGTCTCAATCAGTGAAGCTACTCATTGATATGAACAACTGTGAATTTAGAGATTAATGGTTATTCAGGTTGTTGAGAGTAAGTGAAGGTTGAGAGCTTATACCAAAAAAAAAAAAAAAAAAAAAAAAAAAAGATTTCCACCACAAACACTCTGGGAACATTGCTGAAGAGGATAATGACCAAGGATAAGGTAAAGATGTTCAACATGCCACTCCTTAGACAACTAATGCAATCAAGAACTCCTAGTAGATGTGGTTACTAACCTTGGGCCCACACAATACTAACCCTGTCAACAGTCATGGAAAAGGGAAGAGTTCCTACTGAACTGCTAGCGAGTGATACTTTTTGGGGTAGGGCGAACTTTCTGTTTTGTATGCACTGCTAAACACACCAGGATTATGCCTCAAATGCATAATCACATGGACAAAGTAGGAACTGGCTAGACACAGTGAGTCACAAACCAAAATGAACAGACATAAATATGAGAAAGAGACTTGTGGGTGAAAAGGGCTTAGTCAGGGGTAGGGAAATGGAAGGGTGATTGAGAAGTTTCAGTAAGTCTGGGAGTGGCTGTTTATTAACCCAACACTCAGGAGACAGAGGTAGGAAGATTCCTGTGAGTTCCAAGCCAGTCTGGTCAACAAAGCCAGTTCTAGCACAGATAAGGCTGTTACACAGAGAAAATCTGTCTCAAAAATGCAAAGAGCAAAAGAAGGAATTGTTAATAAGCATTACATGCATGTGTGAAACCATGAAAAGCAAATTTATTAATGATAACAGTTGTTTGTTGTTTGTTAAAAGTTATGAAACAAGTTCGAAACAACTACGAACAATAGAAAATGGGTCCATTCCACAGAAGATTCAGATTCTTCTTTTGATGGGGACACATGCATTAATGATTTAATTTAATTGTGAAACTAGGAATTATGTGGTATCCTTCTGAAACAAGAAGGCATTCAAGTATAATATTAATTAAGTGTTTGGACACATTTGTGGCCTCAAAGAGTAGAAATATCTTTGAGTTTCTCAATCTTGAGATTCATCAATTGGATTCCACACACAAAGCTTCAAACCCAGCAAATGCAGGTATTTTATAACCTTAATCAAAAGCGACAGGCAACAAATCTCACAGATTTTAAAATGCATTCCTTCTCTACAACCCATTCATTACAAATCATGAAGGCAGATATGTGTACGTGAACGTGGAGGTGGTGCTCCACCCTGGAAGCATCATTTCTTGAATTTAATTGCTTTGACGTTCTTACATAACATGGAAATAAGCATAAGCAGGAAGTGATAACTCCAGGCTCCAGTGAAAGCAGGTGTAGAACCTTGTGAATTTTTTCTTTGTAAATAAGAGTGGAACACTTTCCCCAAAGGACAGGAACTTTGAGCTTTGTTTCAGCAATGAGAGGACTATAGATGCTTATTGTAATGACTGCAAGTTCAGAGCAAAAGTTCCTATTCTGAGACCAAGATGTATGATATGTGCCTCCTTCCCCTATGCCAGCCAGTCTTGCTAAAGATTTAAAATTTTATTCATTTACTTTTATTGTTCTTTGATGATCAGTTCTGTGTCATTGTTTTTTTTATTTTGATATATATACATATATATACCTTTACTCATTTTTTCTCTTTATTAACATATTTCCCTTCTCCAATGAGATTATTTTTTATTGTTTTCTTATTTAAGATTATAGGTTAAGATCTAGTGGAAAGTAGATTATTTCTTTGGAATAACTTTCTTTCATAATAAGAATACATGTCATAAATGTCCATGTTGTCACAAGCTTTAGATACATTTTATATTCAGTTTTATTCAGGTCTGTACATTTAATTTTCTTTTACGCTCCTTTGGCTTGCAGAACGTTCAGATATATTATTTAATTTCCAAACACTTGTGGTTTCTTGTGTTATTTTTCTTATGTAAATTTATATTTTGATTCCATATGATCTAGTCATTCTCTTATATGGCCAAGAATAGACTCGGCCTCATTTCAGTCCCTCATAGATTGCTAATTTGTCTTTAATATTAATTATTTCTTTTATTTTTGAGATAATAATTTCCATTTCTCTTTTCTCTCTTCAATACCTATAATAAACTCCTCTTTGTTCTCTTTCACAAAGCCTGTCTTTTCATTAATTGCTATTATATTTGTATGTGTATATACATGTATATATATATGCAGACATACATATATACATATATTCCAAAATACATAAATCAAACCATTTAAGTTTACTAAAGTTTGTTTTCATGACTTATTGTGTGGCATATTTTGGTTGACATGGACATACTTATCTTATAATAGATATTAATGATACCGCTACTGCCTTGCTCAAATTTTAAATACAGGAAAAAAGAGGCTCAATTCCATATTCAACTGCTGATAATGGGGTTATAGTTTACACATGAAAGTTTGATTTTCATAGTGTTGCTGTTGTAGAAAACATGTTCTATTGTTTTCTCTAGAAAAAGAAATATTAACATTGCTTTTGTTTTATTTAATAGTTTTTAAATTAAAATACAAATGCATTTCCTTTTCTTTATTCTCTTCTTTGTGTCTCCAAGTTATTTCGAATTTATGGATAATATTATTAGCACATATATGTATATATGCATAGATATATAAATAAAACCTAATGAGTCCATTGGAGTTGAGAATTCAGTTAGAGGATCTTCCTGAGAATGGCCAAATCTATTCTTTTGACATTTTTATTTGCCTGTGGTTCTTGGTCTAAGAGTGAGGTCCCATAAGATTTCCTCTTTGACATTAGCATGTCTATTGGTGTTATCATTTTCGGGTCCTGTATAGGCAGCTATTTGTGGCTATATCATGAATGTAGCTTCCTTGTGATTTCTAGGAGACAATATCTCATATCAGACTTCCCGAACCTTGGGATTTCTGCTTCATTTCCACAATATTCCCCAAGCCTTAGCTATAGGAGTCATGCTATATATCATCATAGCTATATCCATGTGTATCATGGGTCTACGGTACGCCTGATCAGTTCTTTGTATCTTGACCAGTTGTGGTGCTTTGTAATGGTGATGAGGGTTAAGAAACATACTTATCTTGGAGTATTAGTATATGTACTTAAAATTTAGCTAAAAATTATGCTTGTATAATAAAGCAACAATAGATGATTATTTTTTAAGATATAGGAGCTCAATAGCCTGGATGAGCTGGGTAAGTTTCTAACAATAGACATGATTTTCCTCCTACTGGGTGAGACTTAGGTTCAGTTAGATTGTTACTGGTTGCTATTGAGATATGCAGGCCACTATTGAACCTTCTTACCATTCTGGTTCTTACTGAAGTTTATAAGCACTATGGCTGGGTAGGACTAGTATATGTTTCCCTCTCCAGTGTACTGTGAACTGATCTCCACTGTAAAGACAGAAAGTTATAAAACTTGATGATTAAAATATGGCTGCAAATACTTTGGCTGTCTGTAGTGACTCAAATTCACAAGTTGAAATTGACAGAAATAATGCATTGAGACTTCTGAGATTAAGTGAAAAAACATACTTTGATTTCTACTACCTATCAACTATATATCACCATCATCTTCATTTATCTATCACTTATCTTTCAATCATTATCTATAATTTTTAATCATCTATTTATATCTATTTTTATAATTTATCTATATCTGTTTATCCTATCTATTTATTTATATATCTCATTTATCTACTCTCTCGTCTTTCTCTCTCTCTCTTCTCTCTGTCTCTTGCCCAGCCTCTCTTACCTCATAATTGATTATTTTCAATAGTTTGTTGTAGGAACAAATTAATGAGACATACATTGAAAATACTGAGGTTCCCTCATTCAAAGTGAGTGCTGACTCTAGTTACATGAGTAAGGCCCATGAAAAACTTGTCCCTTGATGCTCCTTAAGTTTTTGTGTGACTTTGCTCAGTCTAAGATCTTGACTCAATGACATATGCCATAAGGTTCTGTTAATGAATTTGAATCAAGTAGCAAACCATTTCTGTATTACTGACCCTCACACAGAGTGAGTACTAATAAAGACCTAATACTGTTTTCAATCGCCCCCCCCCAGTTTTAAAGCTATAAATAGACAGTAAAAAATATGTAGTCTACCTTGTTTGATAACCATTGTTTTGTGAAATGTGTGTGTGTGTGTAATGGCTATTGAATCTAGTCTGAACTATGAGATTTAGTCAAAAGAGTGGAAGAATACATTTCATAAAGCACAGAGAAAGAGGAAAATAAGCTCCAAACAATAAACTGAAGCTTTAGTGCTATCATAACTTTGGAGAATTTTGCAGTGTTGCTATATCAATTCATGTAATTTTCTCTGACTATAGTCAGAATCCTTGAACTCAGTCTTAGAGACAGGCTAGGTCCTTTCTATTGAAGATTCCATTTGGACTGAAAAAGAAAAGAAAGTTCTTAATGTAGTTGAGGAAGGTAAACATAGAAGCCTATAATCAGAGAAAAGTATAGTAGATAATCCCATATTTGTCCTTTACATAAGTTGTTATTCATATCTATGAAGGACTTCTAAATTATTCTTATTTTTTAACTCATGATTTAACGAATAGCATCTTTAATCAATGAGTAAAGATTACAGGTTTTTTAAATCACACATAAAAAGGAGGTATGTCTATTCAACTTAAATAAAATATTCTCTAGGAAGTCTTCCTTGATTGCCTAGCACTTGACTTAGTAGCTGCTATTCTCTGCTTAGTTCTCTGTGCATTGTGTGATAAGGTTAATTGCCAAGTAGAAAGAATGTTGAATGATATGGGGTCTGAGAATCTGGGAACAGGGATTGTGGAAGTTTATCTTGATTCTTTAATTAGGTAGGGAAAAACCCATACACTGTGATTGGCACAATTTTCTCTCTAGGGGTCCTGGACTGTATAAAAGCATGCTAAACAGAAATGTGCTTGCATTTATCCTTTGCGTCCTGATTTTGGATGCCAATGAAAAATAGTTAGAAGTCCTATTGACTTAAATGATCTGTTATGATAGGCTAAATTTCAACCTTTTCTCTATTAAATTGATCTTGCTATAGTATTCTTTTATCAGAAGAACTGAGAGAAAAACTGTTACCAAGAATGGAGTCATTGTGATAAACCTGATCATGTGGTTTTTATTTTTTGGGGGTGGGGCTGAAATATTTTATGTAAGTTATATAGAACAATTTAAAATGTTAGTGTTTAAAAAAAAAACATTGGTTTTTGTAGGCAGACCTTACTAGGTTACTCTGTTATGCACTTGTAAGATAAGAATACAGAGACATATAATTCGGGATCTTAGAGAAGCTAAATAAGAAGGAGAACCCAAAGAAAAACATATAGGCATCCTCCTGAACATTAACCTTCATCAGGCGATGAAAGGAGACAGAGACAGAGACCCACATTGGAGCACCAGACTGAAACCTCAAGGTCAAAAGCAGAAGCAGAAGGAGAGAGAGCACGAGCAAGGAACTCAGGACCGCGAGGGGTGCACCCACACACTGAGACAATGGGGATGTTCTATCGGGATCTCACCAAGACCAGCTGGCCTGGGTCTGAAAAAGCCTGGGTTAAAACTGGTCTCGCTGAACATAGTGGACAATGAGGACTACTGAGACCTCAAGAACAATGGCAATGGGTTTTGATCCTACTGCACGTATTGGCTTTGTGGGAGCCTAGGCAGTTTGGATGCTCACCTTACTAGACCTGGAGGGAGGTGGGTGGTCCCTGGACTTCCCACAGGACAGGGAACCCTGTTTGCTCTTTGTGCTGATGAGGGAGGGGAACTTGATTGGGGGAGGGGGAGGGAAAGGGGAGGCGGCGGTGGGGAAGAGACAGAAGTCTTTAATAAATAAATAAAAAAAAAATAAAGTATGCATATTTAAATCAGATAAAAAAAAAGAATACAGAGACATATGCAGATGTTAGACTCCTTGCTCATGAGGTAAAGTTCAGAGGGGAGTAAAGATTCTCTCAAGAACTGAGTTTGTGGTTATCTATGAGAAATTTTGGCTAAAAACTGGCTTCATTTAACTTACATCCCGAGGACCTGAATTAATTTAGTTTATATATAAATTAACTGGTTTGGTTAAAAAAAATCAAGACAGGAAATCACTTAAGATGATGCTGTGAAACAGCTGTTATTGGTAAAATACAGCAGAAAAGAACACTCAGGTTCTTCATTGGGACAATAGAATGGTATCCTGAGGGCTCATGTCTGCTTCTCGAAGTCTCTATCCTGTGAACCTCTAAATTAATTCAAAGGAAGAAAACCTAGGCTGAATGGACTCTCTGAGACTTGACATTATGCAGACCATATTAAGAGAAAATACATGTATATTCCAGGTACCACATACAAATCACAGTTTTGAGATGTTGAACTTTTAAAGTGTTGGAATTGTTAAAGATTACAATGGCTTTTAAAATTGTTCTTAATTTGTTATATTTGTAAGTCATGAGGACAATGGGTGGAAGATTACAGCTGTGAAGTGGAGAAGTGGTATGTTTATTATCGTTGACAGAGCATGGAGATATGATGGTTATTATTAGTTGCCAACTTGACAGAGTCTAGAGTTCTCTGAGAACAAGACTGACAAACATGCTTGTCCAAGACTATCTTGATTGTTTTAACTGATGTGTGAAGACTTGTCCACTATATGTGGGGCCACTAAATGGAGAAAATGAAATAGCTTTCTGTTTACGTTCACCTTTTCCTGTTTCTAATTGTGGGTGAGATGCTGCTTGAAGTCCTTGCAGCATTGACTTCTCCATGGTGTACCTTGTACTGTGGGTTAAAATCCATCCTTTTTTCTTCAGATTCCCTTATCAGAGTATTGTATTACAGCAACAGGAAAGGAAACTAGGAAACAGCATTTTAAAACTTTATTTACTTCTAATATTTCTACTCTATCATGTATTTTAGGATTTGGGGGAAGTTTGTTTAATGATATTAGTATATTAGTATATCTTGATAAAAGTAAATGACTACATAGTATCAGAGCAAATCTATAACTCGATATTAGATTGAATTGAACGTAAAAGCTTCCCTTATCATTTACATCATATATAGTTTTCACTTTAATCATTTGTCATTCTGTTCTAGATCTCAATCTAATAATAGGCCTGGATGTTTATCTTTCACTCATGTTCATTATAGATAACTCCAGAAAGGAAAGGTGAAGACAAAAAGAAATCTAAAGACAAACAAGATAAAGTTAACAACAAGGAATGCCATGCAACTGCAGAAGGAGAAAGACACCACCAGAGCCCTACTGGTAGGCCACAGCCTCAGGATGATACACGGAGTAATAGAAATGGATTAAAAGAGATAGCTAGAAATGTGCCTCAGGCATTTTCCAAACACTGTTGTAATTAATATAGTTTCTGTGTGATTACTCGGGTCTGGAATCTAGGAATGAATGAGCAGTCTCCATTTACATTGAAACTCGTATAAAGGAAACCATTTAATTGGGGTGGTAATTTGCAGTTTCTGAATATTAGTACATTTTTATCATGATGGAAGGCATGGTGGCATACAGGTTGACATGGTGCTGGAGAAGGAGCTGCTACATTTTTATATACAGGCAACAGGAAGTAGACTGTGACAGTGGTTATGGCTTGAGCATATATGTGACTTCAAAGCCCAACCCCAGAGTGACAGACTTCCTCCAACAATGCCACATTTACTCCAACAAGACCACACCTACTAATAGTGCTAGTACATGACTTTATGTGGGACAATTACATTCAACTACCACAGAGAGTATATTCTGCATAATGGGTTGTTGAATTTCAGCCTTTTCATAAGGTCGGGTAGTAAATGAAAAATTATTTAACATAAGAAATAACTATAGGGAAAAGGCTGAGTTGTATGAACAGGCAGCATCATATAAAGTATTTTGTATCCAGTAGATTATGGATCTACATAATTTGAAACCTGATTAGACATCTACTTAGCATATTTAAGTTTCAAACACAGTATTCATCTATCACTTTATCTCTTTCTTTTGTCCGGATTTTCCTCAAACAGCATTTTTCAAGTGTCACACAACAATACTTGCTCTGCCATACTGGAATTCCCAGCCTGCTTCTAAATATTGGTTCAAGCACGAAAGGTACTTTGAGTTCCCAAATTTCATCACAGGAAAAAAATGTACTAAACCAATCTAAAATAAAAGAAAAATGGCTAAGGGATAAATATAACATAAAAAGTAATGACCAGTGATATCTAAAAGCTATAGTAAGGAGACAAAAGATAGACAGGATGTCTGTGGAGATACATGAATTTGGGAAGATAATTAAATGTAGAATTATCTCTAGAGTGATACATATTTGTTCATTGCAAGTTAATAAAACCCAGAACATAACACATTGTCAAGGGTTTAGTGTTACTGACTTGAATAACTGGCAGTTTCATATTAGAAGAATTGGGTATGAATTTCGTAGAACTTCAGAGTTTCATGCTTTTAAATTAGAAAAACAATCATATATTTTCATAGCATTGATAATACTGGTCACATTTATATTAAATACACTTATTTATCATTTATGGATTGAGAAGCTTTCAAGCAAAATTAATACTGTTGTTATCAATGTTGACTCATGATCGTATTTATATATGATAATCTTTCAAATCATACTTAAAATAACCATTTTGTGGGTTTGGGCAACAGGATTATATATAATATTGTAAAAACTTTACTATTTATTTACATTTGTATTGTTGATATAGTTATGCATGCCTGAACATTTACTAGCACATATGTATTTGTGAAAGGTTTGTGTTTCATGTCCATAGAGGTCTAAAGAAGATGTTTGATGCCCTGAAAATAGAGATACTACATTGCGTGGCACCTTGGGTGCTGGGAATCAAGCCTATGTCCTCTACAATAACAGCAAATATTCTAAACTTCTAAGCCATATATCTAAACACTTGGGTAAATATTTTAAAGTTATTAAGGCGTTCCCAACCCAAAGTGCCTACAATGATTATTTCTCTTGATATGGTCACTAATGTCTTGAAATTGGAGAAATTGATGGAACTTTAGATACCTTGCCTTTTGTGTATGGCTGAGCACAATTGAGGGATTCAATATATGGCTGTTCCCATCCTAGTTGGAAATTGAAACTTTCTCTGCTAGTTGCCTACTCATAATTGATGGTTTATATATGTTTTTAAGGTTATAATAGCAAACACAAAAAAGTTACTATGTTAGAAATTATGGAAAGAACAAAGATTATATATGTAAAGGAAGAAATAAAATGGATAATTAAGGTGACTTTAAACATAAAACATTATATCAAAATAAAACCAGATAAGAATCTTAAATCTACTTGATTATGACACACCAAATCATCCATGAAAGAATGATGACTTTTGACCAAGGAATAAAGCACAAACCTCATACAAATACTGTCAAAGAATAAAATGATTCAAAGAGTGAAACTGAAATGTGAAGAAAAGATTCATGGAAAATCAAAGAGGGGAATTTTGTCATATGTTCATAACTAATTATCCCTCAGATATAAGTATGTCTTGGTGCTTTGCTTATAAATTATTTATACCTTAAAATAAGCCAAATATTTTTACCCATTCTGTTTGTGAGTTTTCTAAGCAATGCTTCATCCTTTTCAGTGGCATGTGCATGACTTCTCCTGTCCTAGCAATCAGCAAACAAAGAAACATGTGTCATCAACAAATGTAACGTGCAATGGTTGGTAAGTAACCTAAAAACCAAAGCAATATTTTGAGTTGTAAAAAGCAAAGATGCTAGTTACTAGTTAATAGCAGTGGTCCATCAATGTTGCAAGGAGGGGCTGCTTGTTCATTCCAGCTACCCAGCTACACAGCTAGCTTAGCCCCAAAATAACCACACAGAAACTTTATTAATTAAATCACAGCTTGTCGATTAGCTCTAGTTTCTTAAACTAATTCTTAAATTTTAATTTAACCCATTTCTATTAATTACATGGCAGTGACTTACCAGGTAAAACTCCTAGAGTTTGTCTCTGGCAGATCCATGGCATATCTCTGACTCTGCTTTCTTCCTCCAAGAATTCAGTTTCTTCTCTGCCTAACTAAGTTCTTCCCTATCAGACAAAGGCAGTTTCTTTATTCATTAACCAATACAAGAACACACAGAGGGGAATCCCACACCACCTCCCCTTTTTTGTTTAATTAAAAAGGAAGATTTTAACTTTAACATAGTAAAATCACATATAACAGTTATCAAGCAAGAATTACAGTTAAAATATTTCTATTTACTTTATTTTTTATCATAACTATTGAAAACTATAACTATTACAATAAATTCTACAACTCCATCAAAGACTCCAGAAGGATATAATTCATATCTATATCATATTCCCCTTTAAATGTAAAAGAACAGTGCCCCTGCTGTTTGGGGGCACTGTTAATCAGGTCTTTCATTCTGTATCCTGTGTTCTAGGTTTATCTCAGTCAGCAGTTGGTCAAAGTAATTTTTTTACGGTGTTCACGGCAACCTTTGAGGTGGACGTGGTCTATCAAACCATACCAGCCTAGAGGCAATCCACAGGTTCTCATCTTCTGTAGAAACAAAAAAAAGAACCTCTTTTCCAAAGCAACTTATCCTTAGACCAAAATTCTGAAGTCAAGATACCTTTATACATGCTAGTTTAACTTAGCAGCCCATACAATGAAATGTCTCTCTGTACTTAGTTCTTTTACAGTCCTAAAATTAAAAAAAGAACACACAATATACATAATCCAGACTCTCTGTGAATTTTCCATTTTTACATGGCTTATTTTTACTTACTGTCTATTTAAGGACTTTACCCTTTTTAAAAAGCATTGACTTTACTTTATGACTCTCTATACTGTTTTTCTTCTCTCTTCAAAGCCTATGTATATTTATCCAACACTGTGACCCATTTAGAGGATGTTTATGTCTGAATCTGTCTTATTGTGAATATTTAATTCTTTACTGTCCAGGAACACTTCTCACAATGCTATGTGATATTAAAACCCAAGCTACATCATTGATATTATTGCTAGAGGTAATATTGCAGTGCCTACTTGCGTGCACAGTCCAGCATGGTGGAGCTGATTGTGCCTCTGAGCTGTGTGAACCTCCCACATCTAGGCACACAGCTGGTCCATGCCACCATCAAGCAGTCTATAGCAGTCTGCACACAAACCCCACTCAAATACACTGTCTGATGCAAAAGCCGGAGGTCACTCTGGAAGCATAGTGCAAAAAGCCTGCATTTTAAAATGGCATGGCTTTTTTTCTACTGCTGAAGCTGAGTCAGGAAAATCTCTCTTAAAGGTGCTGTGGCATGCCACCAACAAACAGCAAAAAGCTGTGTTAAACTCTGTATTTTTTGTGTGTAGAATTTCTTTTTAAACTTGCTCAGGTTTTACATGGATATAGTCAATCATGTTGGAGTGCCAATTGTTTCACAGAGTGTCTGCTTGTTTATCCTGGCCACCCAGCTAACTTAGCCCCAAAATAACCACACAAAACTGTATTAATTAAATCACTGCTTGGCCCATTAGCTCTAATTTCTTATTGGCTAAATCTCTATATCTTAATTTAACCCATTTCTATTAATCTGTATATTACCACGTTGCAGCGGCTTACCAGGTAAAATTCCCAGCACCTGTCTCTGGTGGATCTATGGCATATCTCTGACTCTGTTTTCTTCCTCCCAGAATTCAGTTCTGTCTTCTCTGCTTACCTAAGTTCTGCCCTATCAGGCCAAAGCAATTTCTTTATTCATTAACCAATACACGCAACACACAGAGGGGACTCCCACATCATATCAAGGATTATCACTGCTGGATATCTTTTCACAGGAAATAAGTCAATTAACTAGTCTTTATGTTTCTTGCCATCTTCTGTCTCAAAAAATATCTTCCTCATTCTCTTAGTTTCTTCTTTCTTTCATATTCTTTGTTCCTTTTTTTTATCATCCTTACAGCCACCTTTAAATCCTAAACATACTTGTCATTCATTTCAAGTTTTTCTTGTGTGTTCTTTTCTTATGAATCTTGGTTGCCCATTTAGGCTATCTGGGAAGACAAGAAATAAAAGTTCTTTCACATCTTTGCACATAACTAAAATCAGAGGTTAAGAGAGATGTGCAATTATCCTTTCTTCAAAGGAGACAGCTTTCAATTACTTTATTTCACTGACTACAGTGTTCCTATGTTTCAGATCTGTGTAAGTTCCTATTACAGAAATTTCATCTTACTTTGATATCTGGATGACATCAGTAGAGCTGGGAATCTGGACAAAGTCTAGAGAGATAAGTGAAAAGAAAGAGACCTACTGCTGTGCTGGTGTTTTTAATTTAATGATGTCTACCCTTACTTTTATTGCCTGTGTTTCTAATGTTATAACCATGACATCGTTTTCCTCATTGTTTTGGTTATTTATTTTGGTTATATGTTTCCTCATGGTTTCCTCATTGTGAAGAATATTTCTCTTGCCTTCACTTTTATGAGTTGTAGCATTGTAGCATTTTAAATCATTTAGAGTTAATTTTTGTGTGTGGTTTAAGGGTAGGCTTGTTTCAATTTAGTTTATTTTTTATAAGTGTACACAAAATTTTCCAAGTATTATTTGATGATGGGAGTATCTTTTGTCCAGTATGTATTATTCTGAAAAAAGTAACTACAGTGTATATTCCGGATTGCTTGTGAACTCTCTATTCTGTCCACTGCATAAAAAAAAGAAACAAACATCAGGATCAAAAGATGGCATTCAGTTTGGAACAAGATATCTCATAAACAGTTAATTATTGAAATTTTTATGCAGCTGTGGAGACGGGAGAATAAGTAGAGATTACAGGAGAATCTTTCTATTGACTGGGAGATGAAAGAGTGGAGAAGCTTTTACATGAAATTAAAAAAAGATCCATGATCATAAATGTATATATTTGAGTACTATGTAGTTTTGCAATGATATAAATTAACATTTATCTCAGAAAATAACAAAAATAATACTACAATAAAAGAATTTCATATAAATTAAACTATAAAACTACAAATATTAATTTAGAAAAAATAAGAATTAATAAAGAAATTAGATTAAAAAATTTTGTTATGAGATAAACTATTAAGTAACTTGAAGAAAAATATATATTACATAAAACTTTGTCTTTCATTTAAATAAATGTATATTTACAAAGGAAGATTCTTAACACACAAAGGTATTGACAAAGAGTTTTATCATTTATGTGTAAAAATACTGCATAGTGAATATTTTTTTGGCTGGGAGGCTTAAACATTCTAGATAAATACTCTACCACTGGCTCACATCCCTGGACTCTGTGTTTGAATTTGAATGTGCAACCTAATAGGATCAGTCTCTAAAGACCAGAAAAGAGTGGTGTTTCTCAGCAGCTGGAATGGGAAAAGAAATGGACAAAGTGTATATGCTCAAAGCAAGTGGATCATAATTAATAAAGTTTGTACATTTCAATTTGTAAACATACATTTCAAGCACTTTTTTCACAAATAAAATTCACTGTTAAAATCTTTGAAGTAAAGCACTTATTAATTATGTGATTGAATTATTCTGAATTGCACTCATAATATTGAAATTATATCAAATTCATTTATGCAACTACAATTTGTCAGTTTTCTATGAAAAAGAAATGACAACTTTTTTGACTTCTTGGTAAAGTAAGATTGAGCTTTGAATTGCTTAAAATTTAATCTCTTTTTTCCCTGCGGTTTTTTTTTTTTAGTTGTTGAAAAACATTTCCGCCTCCTCCCCGTTTCCCATTTCCCTCCCCCTCCTCCCACACATCGCCCCCTCCCCTCACTCCCCTGCGTTTTTTTAGGGTACCTTTTCTCATAGAACAGGCTAAGGTTAAACACAGTGGATTTCCATGTAGCTGAAAATGGCCTGGAGTTGATTCTCTTGCTTGTGCCAGCTAGATGCTGGAAATAAAAGTATGTATTACCATCTCCAGTTTCAAATAATTTTTGTATTGAGTTTAACTAAAATTGTACCATCCACTTGAATTGCCAAATAAGTTAACAGTTCAGTTTCTCATTTTCCCTTATCTATGAAATAATGAGTGAAATGAGATAACTTCTAAAGGTCCTTCCAAACATAACATTCTGTGACATCAATTTGCAATGAACTTTATTGAAAGGACCTTTCAGAACCAATTATTCATAATAAGTACTTTCTTTATTATTGTCAAATCTAGGTGATACATAAAAAAGGTAAAGATCACAATATAGTTTCCAGTAGGGGAAAAAAAATATCTTCTGCTATTTGAATTGAACTTAAATGCTAGCATAAAGTCAAGGCCTGGGAAGTCAAGTGTGTTCTGTGTGACTGCTGGAAAACATGTAAGAATCACATTTTATCTATGACATAGATAAGCCTTTTGCCCACAGGTCAGGGGAACTGGATCCTTTAGTTAACCCACAATGTTTACCTCTGCCTTTTGTTTTCTCCTTTTGTGTATTTGTGCATGACATGGGTATTTGTGCATTTGTGTTCAAATGTGTAGGTATGTAGGAGCCTGAGGTTGAAGCAGAAAGTCTTGATGTATATCATTCCTCCTAGTCTTTGGAGGCAGGACATCTTAATTAAACCAACTGTTCTTCAATATGGGTAGTTCCAGTAGCGAGCTTGTGCCCAGGTCTGGTATCTGCCTTTCAAGATTAGAATCCAGGTATCCTGCCTTGATCTCTACAGTGTGTTTGGGTTCTTGGGAATCAGAAACTCATTCTCATACTTGCCCAGCAAGCACTTTAACTACTGAGCCATATTATCCCTATTCATCTCTTTTATGTTGTCATAGTCTTAAATGTATCATTTTCATGACTGCATAATATAATATTGAATGGCTATAACTTAGTTAATTCAACCTATTTCATGCTTTACATTATGGTCTAGTAAGTGTTACTGCATTATCATAACTACTTTGCTTTGTTTCCTATTTATTACTTGTCCCAGCTAAAATTACAAATGTTCACACTGGTAGTGTTACTAATAGTCATTCTGTGCCACTGCATTCTAATTCCATATGATAATGTAATTTTATTGACTTGGAGTCTCTGGCAGGCATCTCACTCTACCATTTCATATCTTACCATTATAAAAAATTTAGTGACTCCCAAGGTCGTCTTATGAGACTTTTCTGATTGATCCAAATAACAATTGAAGAAATAATATCAGATATGTATTTATTTGCTAGAAACAGAATAGTTAATCTTTAATCTTTACCATCAAAGGATAAAAATCAGGGCTGAAGAGTTGTTGAAAGTTAAGGACTCATGTCGATCAGACAGAGAGTAGCAGCTCAGTTCCCAGTACAAGTCACAGTAGTTAACAACCACCTGTAACTCGAGCTCCTGAGGATGTAACACTTGTGGCCTCTGTTGGTACCTAGCATGTGTGCACCTGCACACACACACACACACACACACACACACACACCACAAACTAACTTTTTTCACACATACATATGCATATGAATAAAAGTAGGTAGAATATACTTCTATCTAATATATATATATATACATATATATATGTATGTATATATATATATTCTGAAATAAACTATTTCAGAGCACAGACACAAAACTAAGACATGTTTTGGAATAATCAGAAGCATATTAGGGGCCAATGAGATGGCTCAGTAGGTAAAGGCCCTTGATGGCAAACCTGACAAACTGAGTTTCATCCCCTAAACCTGAAAATGGTAAAAATTGAAAAACTAACTCCTTTAAGTTACCTTATTCATGCTGCATCATGTGGATATATATACTCATATACATACATAATATGCAGATAAGCAGAAATAACTAAATAAAATTTCAAAAGCGTTTTAGAAAAACTAATAATATCTGTGTTTTTAAGAGATTATACACTTCCTTCATTTATCCTTTCACTCAGCCATTCATCCCTGCTATGATAGAATTATTTGAATTGTGATAAGAAAAGTTTGGAGAACAATGTAGAAGTGCTAGACAATGCAATGTGATCCACTTTTCAAATGATCTAAATATTAGTTGGAATTTCAGTCCAATATGATTGTTTTAGAAAATACCTTTTATGTATCTTTATGTAACCATTTTAAAACTTAATATGGAACCTTCAGAATATTTCTTCTTAGACACAGTAATGCATCATAAATTAGAGATCTGTGAGAATATTGCTGTCTCTCCAAAGGATTCATTGTAACTTCCAGTAGAAAGTTTTATTAACCACTTCAAAGGCCAGCCACTTCTTGCTAAATATGCTGTGGCAAAGAGTCTTTCATTGATCAAACCCACTTTGGACATTCTAGAACTCTATTGCCTATCACATATACTATAAGAACAATAACAAAATGTCCTAAAAATCCCACGGCATCCCCCATTAAACACTGTGAAATAAAGCTTCCTTGAAATATTTAGAATGACTGCTAGCCTTTCTGACCACACTATTCCAAGGGTCACTATGCGCTTGCAATTTTATTTCCCAAGACTGTTCCCTGCACTCAAGTCAGTAGACAGTGTCTTAGCCTCACCACTTTATGTAAAGCTAGTGCCTGGTTTTCTCATTGTTTATCAGCATTCATAAGTGATCCCCAGCATTCAGCAGAACAGAAAACACTCTTTTTGGCTAACGATCTGCTTCTTCTCCACTCTTACTTAGCTAATCCGTTCCCCTCTTTTGCTATCCTTGTCTTATTTCTAAATGCTCTCATTTTTTGGACTTATGATATAGTTGTGAAGCTTTTGCTTATTCTATATAGATAATTTCCTAGATGATTTCCATTTCTTATTATATCTTGACAGTCCCTGCTGCTCTCTTTTCCACATGAATTAAAAAGACTCTCCTACACGATCTGTATCATTTCAAGTCTTGTCTTTTTTTTTATGTTAGGGCCTGAAAAATATCACATACTTTATTGAGGGAGAGGTTTTAAAGTCACAAAAGCAATGGAAAGAAAGCTCATAGAAAGTCATGCATTCCTTCCAAACTACCCCATGAGGGTGACTCATTTGTATGAGCTGGTGAGCTAAGCCAGTGCACCCTTACTAGCTGGAGTCTATGGTTTACATTGGAATCGCTGATAGTACTCTGTCTTCTGTGACTTTTGACAAATGTATGATGACACCATTAACGTGCTTTACAAGATAGTTCACAGCACATATATACCTTCTGCTTCCCCTACCTTCTCTCTTTTACCTTTCTAACTCTGGGGATGACTGAACTTGACTGACCACAGTAACACCTCTTCAGAATATCACACAGTTGGAATCATACAGTCTTTCTCAATTTGCCACATACTTGTTTAGCAATATGAGCTTAACGATCCTTCACGTTTTCATGGGTTTCATGTCTCATTTCTTTTTAGCGTGACATAGTAATCCAATGCTCTGGATGCACTTATATTTATTTCTTCTCTCAAAAGCTACTTGTTTATGTCCAGATTTTAGCAGTTATGTTAAATGGTTGAGGATTTTGTATGGACATCAATTTTCAGCCAAGGAGTTTATAGTAAGGTAGTGTTAAGCTTTCTGAAAATTTTCTTAATTACTTTATTATATTTATCTAAAATATTTTATTGTAGCATCCATCTATTTACTGTGTCTCTCTTGTGTATATTTGTGTGTGTGTGTGTCTGTGTGTATTTATGTGTTTGTGTCTCTGTGTGTGTAAGATGTCTGTGTGACTCTGTATTTCTAAGTGTGTATGTCAGATACGTGTCTGTCTGGATGTGTGTGATGTCTGTGTGACTCTGTGTGTATATATGTGTGCTGACATTCACATGAAAGAATGTAGTTGTGGAGGTCAGAGAACAATGGATATTCTTCTCTCCTTCAGTCATTGTTATCCTGGAGCTGACTTTAGATTGTTAGGCTTGGCAATATGCACCTTTATCCACTAAGCTCTCATTGACCTATAATTTCTCAAAAATGTGACTGACTATAGAAATATTAATTTTTTAATGAAGTTTGAGTTATTGATTTTGTTATGAACTATACATATGAAAAGCCACTACCAACCAAAGGTCATGAGTATATGTTCTCATATATACATATATACGTACACACACACACATATATATATATTAATAAACAATATTATAATTTTGAATGTTTGTGTTAATACTCTGGTTCATCTTAAGGCTATTGTTTATGAGAGGTGTATTTCCTTCACATGAGAATATCTCTTTATTGCTACCATTTATTAAATATATTTAAATTTCTGCATATATTTGATTACTTGTCAAAGATTAGAGGACTACATTTGAGTATTTTTCCCTGAACATTCTTATATGTCACACTGACCAATGACTTTTCTTTCCTCAAAACAATCATGCAGTTGCCACTGTGTTTTGAGAATCAGTAATTAAGACTAGTGGTGTGAGTTCAAAGACTTTGTTATACTACTTCGGTAATTTTCTGGGCATTCTCGTTCATTTGTTTTCAGTTTTTGTGGGGTTATTAGTATTTCTCCTGTTAACAATGACATTAAAAATAATTCATCATCCAATTTCTTCTTTCGGTTCTCACTTTGAGCAGTTTTCTCTTTTTGAAATATCCCTGAAATCTGACTTCATTATTGTTGGTTCATTGTCAAAGTTTTTCCTAGAATAAGGCATCCTTCTCTCTACTGTACTCTTTATCTCTCTCTCTAGAGCAGCTATAGGATTCATTAACAGATGTTTATTTTTCAAGTCAGGAAGCCATCCCCTTAGTTAAGAACATTTACTGGAATCCACAGAACATAAAATGTTCAGTGAATTTTAATTAATGCATATTCCATGTAGCCATGATTTCTTTCAGTCAAGAAACTTTGAGCTCTCCAGAGATTGCTGACACCCACTTCCAGTCAATCCTCCTCTCTCCGAGCAAGCCACGATCACACTTACATAATAATGGAATTATTTGATTATTCTTGAATGCCACTGGAACAGTTTTATGTAGTTAGACACCTTTTGGGGTCTGAATTTTTCTTTGGCATGTTTCTGAGATCCATTCGTGTTGCCATATGTGAAACTGAGCTACAAATTTACTAGTTTCATTGGTAAACATTGTTTCATTGTGTGCACATAATTTGTTCTCCTAATCCAATTTCCCTGAGTGTTTGGATTTTATCAGTTTTATCTACAATAAATAGTGTTGATTTGAACATTCCTGTACAATTCATATTTCTCATAGAAAATTAACTAAGAGTTGAATTCTGATTAGATTTCTTTGGTTATTATTTAACAGTATAAAAAGTTGTCATAGACTTTCCAAAGTGATCGTACACTCCCACGAATTGAGAAATTTTGAGTGCACCAGTTGCTCCTCTATCCTCATCTTTGCCTGTCATTAGTCCTTTTAGTTTTTGACATGCGGTAGGTGTTTAATGGTGTCTCACTATGGTTGTCAGAATGACAATTTAAAAATTAGATGACTTAATGCCATTTCTTCTTTGAATACCTCAAGTGACTTGTTAGGTTTTTTTTTTTCTGCTTCTTTACAAATGAAAGGTCCCTATCATCATACACATCTTTTTCAAACTCCTGATACACACTGCACATCTGTCCATACATGTGGCATCATGTTTGTCTGATCCCTTACTCTATTGTTTCATTTTCTGTGTCTGTATTAATGTTGTGTGAATCCACAGAGCTCTCCCATCCCTTCTGTGCTGTGATAAACATCCCTTCTTTTTTTCTGCCTACAACAGAAATTACTTGTTTGTTTATTTTTGAAGCTATGTTTCATTGTGTAGACTTTGCTAACCTGGAATTTGCTATGTAGATCAGTCGATCTTGTGCTCATGGAGATATTTCTCCTCTGCCCCTCAATTGATGGGATTAGAGGTGTGTCATCATTCCTGGGTAGGATAATAGTTTTTTATTTGACCAACTCAAGTGATTTTTTTTTCTGTAACTTTCCTCCAATTATTTATGTAATACCAGATTGTTCTTGTCTTTGTTACAAGATATGTTTTAACTCAAGTCCTGTTTTTGTTCTATTTTAAATTTTGCTGGTTTATAAGTGTTTGTCTGAATGCCTTTACCGAAGACTGTGATATCTCTAAGTGCAAAATATATGGATGGGTGATTAATCATTACACACTAAAGCCAAGGACTCTAATCATCAATCAAAATATTTTACAAAATAGAAAAAAGGAACATGGTTACTATCATCAATATTCTCCATTATAGGATGTTTTCTTGTGTTTCACAAAGAATGGAAGAAGAAATATTTCTTACTATATATTCAATTTCTTATTGTTGGCTCTAGAGGTAATGAAAAAGAAAAGCATTTTGCACACTTTCCAACATTTTACAAAGTAGTTGACATAAGCTTACTTTGAAAGAGAATTGACTTACTTAAATTAATATCATAGATGAAGTCATGTGTTTAGAAGTTTTAGAGATAATTAAATTAAGTTAAATAAGAGGACTAATAATAATTTACTTAATTATGGCTTGAAGTTGTAGATACTTTATATATTACCTCTATCTTCTAAATTACATACTTAATTATTATTTTCAGGTTATTTATAATCTTTAATTTAAAAACTTTATAATTTTCATTTGACAATTATTTAAGTCAGTTTTTATAATGAAATTTTATAGAGAAACCTACTTTTAACTTCTTACAAAGATTAAGGAGTAAGTATTAATAAAACATATTGTCTGAATAATTACATTGGTTACTTGTCTAAATATCTAAATTCTGATACAATCACATTCCATGGGTTGCATTAATCTTCTACATATTTTTATTCTTCCTTGTCATACCTTTAAAACAAAAGGTTACAATGCTAGGTACAGAATTTTTAGATATGCTTACTTAGTCCTAACTACAGAGTCCTGAAAGTCCAAAGAATGTCTGGAGAACCCAAACATCCCTAAAAAAAGAGCTTTATATATGAAGCTCTTCCAGTGTGCTGGCCAATCAAACGCAGTGGATTCTCCCAGAATGAAGTGAGTGGAAGCCGTTTAACAATTGTGAACTGGAGTATAACAAACAAATGCATTTAATGCATGAAGTCCTCTTCATTGTCCATGAGAGTTTCTCCGTGTGCCATATGAGTCCCCAAATGAAGATGTTTACAGCATAGTCTATTGCTGTCTGGAAACCAGACTTAGGTTAGAACAATCGCGCTTCTATTATAGAAATTGGGAACAGGCATAGAGAAATACCTCCCAGTCTGTGCTGAACGTCAAAATAGTACAATAAATATAGAGCTCGATGGTGACGATGCCAGTTTTGTAAAAGTGGGTCATCAGAGAAAGCCGAACAGACAAGAGCGATATGCCAGTTCCTGCCCTGCTAGAATGTTGCCACAGTGTCCACATCTTTCTAAGGCCGTACATGCTAGTCAGCATGAATGCATGGCTGTTATGTTTGTCTCTAAGAACTAACACCTTAATTCGATTTTCTGTTCAGGGTTTCTTTTTATTCATATGCACCACATGCTGAGAATAGTGCCCAGAACATAGAAAATATTCAATGAATAACTGTAAAATAAACAAATAAATCTTAGTTTCAAATTTCGCTCATCTCAAAACATCAGATTTATACCAGGGGATAATGCATTTTGTCATAGATTTATTGTTTCAATTCTACACTGTCTGAAAAAAAAGCCTCACAAATAAATAGGTTTTTTAAAGAGTTTAATTTAAGAAATAATTCTGATGGGAAATTAAGCAAAGCAATATTATATACACATTCAGAAATGATTTTAAATATTTGGGCAAATATATCAACTAAATTTTTTCTTCATATGTTCAAATGTATTTATGATTGACAAACCAAAGTAAAATGCTTTTTAAAAAATATGACAAAATGCATTTAGATATTAAATTATGTTTGTGTCCATAACTTTGAATAAAAAAAATTATGTAAGTTGAGTAGTGTTATTTCATTTAAATAAGATTTTGTCAGAGGGAGCAAAGAAACCATATTAGCAGGAATATTAAAATAAACATGACTTTTGTACTGAATGTGTTCATGAATTGTGATTCAGCCGCTCTTTATCTTCTGGGAACTAGTTAGGGTTATACCTACTTTTGAATTTAATAAAATAAATACAAAAAATGATAAAAGAAAACAAATATCAAAACCTTGTGGGGTTCTCTTTTTGATCAAGTGTAATATTTATCTCAAAGAATTGCTTTCGAATTCCTGTGGCTCATGTGGTCTCTGCATATTGAAAGAGTAATACATGCTTGTGCATGATAAATCAACCAGTTTTATTTATGCCTGCTAATAAAAAGCTATGGGAATCTGGATGTCACTAAAATCAAAACCAATACCACTATGTCATATTTCATACAAATGGATGTGCCTTTGTGAGTTTTCACAAAGAAAATTATTGTATTATATTTCTTCTTAGTCTTTTCAATTTCAGAACAAGTTCTGGGAAAGCAGATCTTGCCAGTGGCAGTTTATCAGACTGGACCAGAATGGCACCCGTAAAACATGTCACACCCTCACAAAATCCGTGAAGTTGTTGATTTAATTCAAAGAACAAACCAGCAAAGAGTAAGAAGGTTATTTTTATTAACCCATTTCACAGCTGAAGAAATGGAGACTTATAAATCTTAACTAGACTTTAAAGATTTACAATATGTGATACTGTTAAGAAAAAATACAGCAATTGTCAGAACAACATTTCCTGGTTCCTTCTGTATGTCTCTGTGTGGCATGCCCACTAAGCCTCTTTATGTCTTGCTGTCATTTCTTTCTCCAACAGTCATTTCACATTGAAGTCATCTCTGTCCCTCCCAAATGATATGCTCCTAACAAAAGAAGGTCATTTGCATCGGTGTATCTTTTTATTGGATAATCTTCCAACAGATGTTTTTGGAATGACCTGATATTCAGTAATTAAATTGTAATTGCAATACTATTTCAGTGTAAGATCTTTCAAAATCTCCATGATTACATTAACATCCTCCAGAGCTCTGTCCAGTAGTTAAGTAGCATGGAATTTTGTTTCACAACTTTGTTGAATCTGTTTATTCCTCAGATAAGTTTATTTGCAATGTAGATGTGGAGACTGCATATATATTTTTTCCTCTGATAGAAAGACAACAAGGAGAAAACAGAAATTCTCATTTGTTACAACAATTTAAAAAAATTGAGTGGACAATAAAGATGAGTTACAAACAAACAACACTAAAAAGAAACACCATAAAAAAGCTTTAAGTTTCTTTTTATTATTATTATTATTATTTTTTTGTTGAAAAAATTTCTGCCTCCTCCCTGCCTCCCATTTCCCTCCCCCTCCTCCCACTTCTCTCCCCTCCCTCCACTCCTCTCCATTTCTCCTCACTCCTCTCCCCCTCCTTCCACTCCATTCCCCCTCCCTCTCGAGGAGTCTGAAGAGCAGTCCGGATTCCCTGCCCTGTGGGAAGTCCAAGGTCCTCCCCCCTCCATCCAGGTCCAGGAAGGTGAGCATCCAAACAGGCTAGGCTCCCACAAAGCCAGTTCATGCAGTAGGATTGAAACCTAGTGCCATTGCCCTTGGCTTCTCATCAGCCGTCATTGTCTGCCATGTTCAGAGAGTCCGGTTTTATCCCATTCTTGTTCAGTTGGACTGGGACTGAATAAGTTTCTTTTCTCTGGCTTTACAGACAAAGTTCCTTTCATTTTTACCACTGTCAGTGTTCTCTTACCTCCTACTTCCTGCATTGTTAAGCACATCTGGATTTGCTAAAATGAAACAGCTGGGATTGCAATCCTAATGCCTCAAATACAATCCTTTCTTCACTCTTGATATCTCTGTGACAGAACTGTAACACCTCTTTGCACACCTCGGTCTCCCATGGATTGCCATAATTGACCCAAAAATTTTTACAATGCCCAGCTTGCACTGTTTCCTGTTAAGAAACTCATATAATTGAAGAACTTGATATTTTGATCAAATATCCAGAAGTCTCCCAAGTTTCTTCTTGAATATTTTATTGTTTATTCTTGTAGAATCCAAAGACTTACTACTTTTGAATGATTTTTTGTAGTAATTACTTGCCTGTCTCATTATTTACATGTACTTCAAGCTCTTTGAAGGCAGGAACATTTTATATTTTATATATGTTTTATTAATTTTTATTGAGCTCAGCATTTTTCTTTGCTCCCCTCCCTGCCTCTCCCCTCCCCTTCAGCCCACCCCCAAGGTTCCCATACTCCCAATTTACTCAGGAGATCTTGTCTTTTTCTACTTCCCATGTAGATTACATCCATATATGTCTCTCTTAGTGTCCTAATTGATGTCTAAGTTCTCTGGGATTGTGATTTGTAGGCTGGTTTTCTTTGCTTTATAGGAGCGTTTTTTTTTTACTAATAGTTCATTTTAATGATTATTTTAATGATTGATATTTTGCCCTTAATTGAGAAATTAAGTGTCCATCTCTTGCATGAAGCATGATTATTCCATTTGGAAGGATTTATAACTTAGGAGCCTTTTTTGAGAACATTTTACACATACCCAACTTAACCCTTGATTCAGTAGAGAACATATTTACTAGGAAATTCTTAGTCATGAATTTATTTTCATTTATTTAACAATAGCATACAAAACAAAAAACATTACATTGAAGATGGACAAGACAAACAGAGGGAAAAGAGGCCCCAAGAAAAGGTGCTAGAATCACACTCACTTGTTTACAAACTCAAGAGTCTCTAAAATTAACCATACTAAAAGTTTTAATACATATACTGAGAACCTGGTGAATGTCTTTCTATGTCCTGTGATAGTTGTTTCACTCTCTGTATATTATGTGACCTGTGCTCAATTGATTTAGAAAGTTTTGTTCTCCTGGTGTCCTCTATCCCCTTTGGCTCTTATACTCTTTTTTCCTTCTTTTCTGTGGAGATCCCTGTTTTCTGGGTGGGGGGGGATTTGATAGAGAAATCTCATTTAGAGATGTGTATTCCAAGGCCTTTGTCTTTGAATAATGTCTGGCTGTGGGTCTCTTTCTCATTCTCACTTGCTGCAGGACAAAGTGTTTTTGATGATGCATGAATAAGAACTGATTTATGAGTATTGCAGAATATTATTTGGAGTGGTGTTATTGTTAATCCTTTTTCTAGTTGTGTTTTTTAGACTAGTAGCATTTGGTTTCACCATAGGTCTCCTGGCTATCTGGTCTCTGGTTCTTGGCCACTCAAGCAGTGTAAGATATGAGTTCTTTCTCATCCAGTGGGTCTTACATCAAACCAGACATTGATTTGTTACTTCCAAAAGCTCTGTCTTACCATTTTACTAATATACTTTTCACACAAGGAGATTTTAGAGCAAAGGTTTTGTTGTTGTGTTGGTGTTTACCATTCTTTTTCACTAGTCTATTAATACTTTCCTGTAATATAACTAGATGAGGTTGGAGGTTTTATGTAGGCAGGAACTCAACTTCTCCATATTCAATGTCATGTAGGTGTTGTCTTCAGAAATGGGCCTTGCTGTCCCTTTGTGAAAGGCAGTCCATTAATTTGGGAACCAACTGGGTTGTTTGGGGATTTCCATGGGATCCTTTTGACCAACAACTTAGTCTCAGTACTGGAAGTTTCATTTGGAGATGAAAGATGGCCAATTGGGACTCTGTCTCTCTCATAGTTTGAAAAGTTCTTTAAGATCATCTTCTATATTTTGGTGATCAACCCTCTGTCTGATGTGGGGTTGGTAAAGATGTTTTTCCATATGTAGGCTATGATTTTAAATTAATGACCTTGTCTTTTGCCTGACCTCCCATGCTCATATATCCCCTCATCCCTCTCTTTAACTGAATAACCGGAATTTTCCCTGGTGCTTGGTTATGGATCTCTGCATCTGGTTCCATCAATTATTGGATGAAAGCTCTATGATGACAGTTGGGGTACTCACTATCTGATTACATGGGAAGGCCAGTTCATACACCCTCTCCACTCTTGCTAGGAGTCTTAGCTAGGAGTCTTGTGGAATCCTGGGAATTTTTCTAGCACCAGGTTTCTCCCTAACCCCATACTGGTTTTCTCTATCAAGATATCTTTTTCATTGCTCCCCCACTCTGTCCCTCCCCCATCTCCACCATATCATTCCCTCATGTTCTCAAGAGAGGTCAAGATCAGAGACAGATGAACCAAGCTCTTGGGAACTCATGAATTCTAGGCCTATAGCTGTGGAACCTCCAAGGGATGAACGAGGTCATCTGCATGTGTGTAGCTTGATCTATCTGAAGAGCCTCTGGTAGTAGGACCAGCATCTATCCATGGTGAAAGAGTTGGCTTGTTGGAGCCCATTCCCTGTGGTGGGATACCATGCTCAGCCTTAATGGAGCAGGGGGGCTTGATCCTCACTCAAGGGACTTCCCATTGGAGCCCTTACCCTTTGAGAGGGAGTGGATTGGGTTAAACTAGGGGAGGAATCAAGTGAAAGTGGGAGGTGGAGGGGAGGGAGAACTGTGATTGGAATGTAAAATGAAATTTAAAAAAATTAAAATTAAAAAAAATAAATCAGAAAAAAGATCACCTTCATATACTTAAGAAAATTTCCACTGTAGTAGGCTGACATAGCACCCTGCAAATGTCCCTCAATTCTATCTGTCTCTCTCTACCACATTCCTTCCCTCAAACTCATATCCCCTCCCCTCCAATCCTGATCCTTCTGTTCTCTTCCCACCCATTCCGCCAGTTTACCCATAAAATCTATTCTATTTTTCCCTCCCAAGAAATCTTTCACATGTCCCCTCTAGTCTCTTCCTTTATACCAGATGTCTTTGGGACTTTGGGTTGTTGCTTGATTATTATTTATTTAATGGCTAATATCCACATGCAGATGAATTCATACAATATTTACAGATCAGGATTTGGATTACATCACTCAGGAAGATTTTTTCCTAGTTTTATCCATTTGCCTGCAAATTTTATGTTGTCATTTTCTTAAGAGCTGTATGTGTACATGTGTTTATGGACAAAATATTTACATTAAATGATAACATGGGTAATAATGCTCCCTTCAATAGTCATAGCCTATCGAACAAAAACACTTGTAAAGGGAAAAAAGCCAATCACCAGACATGACAACCATTCATTCAGCGATTTACCAGAAATCAAGAATCTCCCAAAGTAATTTTGAATTTGATCTGAATAAGGATGACATCAGTGAACATGTCTAACTGGATAGAGATAAGTCCATGAGACCTCAACTCTGTTCAGAGAATTATAGGCAACTGAGTAAAGACAGATAAAAGACACCATAAGTTGTGGTCTTTCCCCAGTGGACAGCACATTAATTGGTTGCTCAGTGCCAAACTGTCAGCCAGTAAACATACATAAAAGGAACATTATATATACTAAACATGTTATATTTATGAATATATATGTATATATGTGTATGCATACAATAAAAGTGGAGAAAGGCTATTAATTTGAAAGAGAGTGGAGAGGAGTCTACAGAAGGGTTTGGAGGAAGGAAGGAAAAAATATAATTAAGTTTTAAACTCAATTATAAAACATGAAAATTAATAATATTGGCTATTGCTGCTACTCTTGGTTGTTTCTGATAACTAAAGTTAAGTTCCTGTTGCTGAAGACACCACACACTTTGGACTCAGAAAAAATAAGCTGGAATTGATTTGAAACCTTCCTCTCTGTTGACTAGTGATGTGGGATTCCTCTCTGTATGCTTGAAGATGATTGTTTAGTAAAGAAACTGTCTTAGGCCTGCACAGGGCAGAATAGAGGTAGGCAAAACTGTCTTTGAAATTTCCTGTTTCATGGAAAATTCTGCTGGACACTACGGGCCTGTAACCTGATGCCCCACTGGTACAGAAGAATGTTGGCTGACTGTTCAGGCAGCAAGATGTCTCTGTCAATTCTAGAGTTTTGGAAGTTGCTTACAATGGACTTCCTATTTACTCAGGTAATATTATATCATTCTGGAGTCTTTGATGGAGTTGAAGAACAGATAGTTACAGTATTTTTAGTTATGATTAAAGGTAAAGTAGATATAAATATTGTAACTGTAATTCTTGCTTGATAACTGTTTTGTATGTGTAATTTTACTATGTTAAAGATAAAACCCTCCTTTTTATTTAAACAGGAAAGGGGAGTTGATGTGGAATTCCCTTCTGTATGCTGTGAATACCATTGGTTAATAAAGAAACCGTGTTAGGCCTGCCCAGGGCAAAACAGAGGTAGGTAGCCTTCAACAAATTGAATGCTGTAAGAATGAAGACAGAGCCGGGCGACGGTGGCGCACGCCTTTAATCCCAGCACTCGGAAGGCAGAGGCAGGCGGATCTCTGTGAGTTCGAGGCCAGCCTGGTTTACAGAGCTAGTTCCAGGACAGGCTCCAAAGCCACAGAGAAACCCTGTCTCGAAAAACCAAAAAAAAAAAAAAACCAAAACAAAACAAAACAAAAAAAAGAATGAAGACAGAGTCAGCCACTGCTGAGTTCAGGCATGCCAGAACCTTGCCAGTAAGCCACAGCCATGTGGTGATACACAGATTAATAGAAATGGGTTAAATTAAGATATATGAGTTAGCCAATAAGAAGCTAGAACTAGTGGGCCAAGTCATGATTTAATTAATACAGTTTCTGTGTGGTTATTTTGGGACTGAGCATCCAGAAAGAAACAAGTAGCCTCCAATACAGAATTGCTCTCATATTAGAAGAAGGTGTCAAAGAAGCAACCAAAGGAGAAGAGCAATGGTAGTCCTACATACACAATCTTCAAACTAAAGCAATTACTGGATTGGCAGAATAGCTGTAGAAGTAAAAAGAAAAAAAATGCAATTGTGTCTTTTGGGTAACCAATAGCTGTCTAATTGAATTTAAGGCCTACTCAATAAAAGACAGTTCATTTCTTGACTTATAAAGATAGTTTACCACCCATGGCTGGAGAAGTCATAGACCCAGACAAGAATCTACTATTGCTATTCTCCTATGCTAATATAATTTCAAACCATTATTCTAAATATTTAACTTTATTCCCACATATAAGTGTAGTTCCAACTCCTCATTAAATAACCTTCTTTTTGCAACTTCTTGAGACTATTGCAAAGATTTGTGACTGAACAAAATATGGAGAATAATTAGTGGTAGGTTGCCCAGCCCCTACTGATAAATCGTCAATGTTACTTCTATACCCAAGAGTCTGGGGAAAACAAAGAAGAGAAGGCAAAAAGATCCTAAGAGCCAAAAGAGTAAGAGATCTGCTGTGAGACAGTGTCTCCTAAATATGTCATGGAATTGCCCTTTGATCTCAAAACAATATGGCTGTCTGATTGAGAGGAGGATAATGAAAAAACAAGCTGACATACCCATATGAAAAGCAGAAATTCCACATAGTTCCACTCCTAGTTTAAGAGCTATAGATATTCAATGTCTGCCGAGAAAAAGACACTTTTCTCTAGAGATGATCTCCCACACAGATTTCCCAATCATAAGTAGTTGGGCTTCAACACATGTACAGGTGAACAAAACAAATGGAATCAATAGGTTACATGTATGTTATGTATACATATATAATACATATATATGTATACATAGACAGATGCACACATATTCATCTATCTGTAATAACAATTATGGAAGAGATCAGGAACCTGGAAAGGGTGATGCATGAAGAGTTGTAGGATGGAGAATGAATGCAGAAGCACTGCATTTACAGTACTCATCTATGAAGACTTCATAATAGGTACAATTACTAAATAAATAGTTTCTGAAATTATTGTCCTTTCTCGTGGTATAGTTAGTAAAAGAGTGCCCTCTTGTGATTTCTAAACTTCAAACAGAAGCAGGGGCTACTAAATCAAATCAAACAAACAAATAAACCCATTACTCATAAAATATAAAGATAATTCTGGGTCTGTAATAATAGTTACTTGGTGCCAGATATAGGGAGTTTATAATCCACATGCAACATGGATTATAGAAAAAAATTAAGATAACTTAGAGATAAATGTTTTAAATTAAGGCATAGAATAGGGGCTATGATAAATAGTTTAGTGGTCAATCCTGACTGCACTAGACTCTGTATTCAATTTGCATATCAAAGAATTAAATTAATATGAAAAAAGAAAAAAAATGATACACATAAAATGAGTTGTCGACACTTTAATTGTGCAAACTCAATGTATAGTAGTAGTCTTTATAATTCTTGTTTGATTTTATTAATTAATTAATTTATTTTTACTTAAAAATTTCCACCTCCTCCCATTTCCCTCCACCCCCCCTCCCCCTTCCTCTCCAGTCCAAAGAGCAGCCAGGGTTCCCTGCCCTGTGGGAAGTCCAAGGTCCTCCCCCCTCCATCCAGGTCTAGGAAGGTGAGCATCCAAACAGACTAGGCTCCCACAAAGCCAGAACATGCAGTAGGATCAAAACCCAGTGCCATTGTCCTTGGCCTCTCAGTCAGCCCTCCTTGTGCGACACATTCAGAGAGTCCGGCTTGATCACATGCTCCATCAGTCCCAGTCCAGCTTGCTTTGGTGAGCTCCCATTAGATCAGCCCCACCGTCTCAGTGGGTGGGCGCACCCCTTGCAGTCCTGACTTCCTTGCTCATGTTTTCCCTCCTTTTGCTCCTCGTTTGGACCTTGGGAGCTCAGTCCAGTGCTTCAATGTGGGTCTCTGTCTCTAACTTCATCCATCACTAGATGAAGGTTCTATGGTGATATGCAAGATATTCGTCAGATGGCTATGGGATAAGGCCATTTCAGGCTCCCTCTCTTTTTTCAAATATTACAGATGAACTTTCATACATAAAATTATATCCAACTTTATTAAAGAAAATGTTGGGGACTGAGGACCCACAGACCCTGAATTTCCTGTGACCCTCTACCTGCCAGAGTAAGCAATGCTTGCAGCTGCTCTGAGCAAACAACTTGTTTTCCTGTGTTTGCAGCTGCTCTGAGCAGGAGAACCTCAGGAGTTCATGATGGCAGGGTAGTGGTTTCAGGTGGGCTTGCAGCTGAGAGTCAGGGTGTGACCATTGATCAGGGAGATCCTGTATGGGCTGCCCTGGAACACAATAAAGTTGGTATTCTTGACATTCTTGTTTCAGAGATGATCTCTCTCTCTCTCTCTCTCTCTCTCTCTCTCTCTTTCTGTGTGTGTGTGTGTGTGTGTGTATGTAATCTCCAGCCACTTGCCCGACTCGTGAACGACACCGTAATGTGTAGAGCAGGCACTGCGCTACACACAAACTTGTAAAAGTAAAACCAGAAAGTTTCTAGAGTAAAAGATCTCAATACATTCTCAATAAATGTCTGTGATTTTAGTTTAGGTAAATATTTCATGAACCAAATGCCAAGAGCAGAGCTGTCACAGTAAACATCTAAATGCCAATTTAGATTCAAGTTATTTGTTGAGCAAAACAATGGCAGCAGCTGTGGTTTCCTGCACAGCATTGGGCACGTTGACATTTTATCCTGCATTAAAGGCCAATGGGGTCACACCCCTCTCTGGAGCGACAATTGACAGTTAATGCTTCTCGGGGAAGGTAGTATCATTTTCTTCAGCAGTATAGTCATGTGCGCCAGTGAATAGCCTCCACTGAAGCTTGACAAGAAACTAATTGAGCTCAGTGAGTCATACAGAAGAGAAAGTCGGGAAAGCCAGAGGGGAACTTGTACAAAAGAGAGCTAAAGTGCATGCATGCACTCATGCACGTGTGTGTGTGTGTGTGTGTGTGAATATTTGGCAATCACATATTTGCTATCTACTGAAGAACTTCTGAATACATTGAAAACTTTAATTTTAATAAGAATAATTATGAATGAGAAAATAACAGAAAAATATTCAAACTGATTACCAAAAAATGCATACACATGAGAAGTGTGTCAACCATTAGAGAAATTCACATTGGAATCCAGTAAGGCCATATCCTATTCCACTCAAGGT
This sequence comes from Neodon shergylaensis, assembly GCA_025134845.1. Taxonomy (NCBI): domain Eukaryota; kingdom Metazoa; phylum Chordata; class Mammalia; order Rodentia; family Cricetidae; genus Neodon; species Neodon shergylaensis. The sequence continues at coordinate 940,252 of JABTXL010004655.1, read as the reverse complement.
GCTTACACTTACAAAACAGACTGACAAATAGAAATGATAATGTGAACATGAAAACAGGTACAACTGAAACTCATACATTCCTGGAAGGAATTCGTAATTGTAACATTCTTAAGGTGATCTTTGAATGGGAGTTGCCTAGCAACCATTGATGTAACATGATCAGAAAGCACATTAATTACTATTTTATATACAGGCTACTGTATGAAGATAGATTCACAAATGACTTGAGAGATTGGCAGATGGCAGATAGATCAAAGAGAGGTACATCTATGATAGATAGATATGTAATAAACACACAAACACATATGTGCCTGTGGGCATGTGAGTGTGTGTGTGTGAGAGAGAGAGAATTCTTTTCTTCTTGAGTAAACAGCTGAATCAAATTTTTTCTAAATTTGGCACTACAAATAGCCAAAGAAATGTCTGTGAAAGTTCATACTAAATTCATTTTCATATATATTAATTATATCAATTCATTGTTAAAAGTTAAATGTATGTTTCTCTTTGTCTCTGAGAATCAGAGAAGAGTTGTTATGAACTAAATTTCATAACCAGCATTTTTAAGAAGTGGGGAAGAATAACTGATGGTGATATTTTAAAGAACACCAGTTGGGTAGGAAGTCAATGTAAAAAATAAATACATTCTTTGTGTGTCTATTAGATGGAATTTTTAGGACTTCTCAAATCAATACTCTTGAAAACTCATAAAATAACCTGAGAGATATCCTCAGAGTCATAAGTAATATTGAACTAGTGCCACTAGTATTTACTAGTATTTGTGTGTTTGATATTGTACCACAAAAATTTTATAGTGAAGAACTGTTAATTTTTGTAAGCAGGGGAGAAAAGATATGTATTCCATTTTCTTTTTCTTCCTCATTTCTTCAAACTTTTGGTTATACTTCTGATCCATTTCTATAAGGGCATTTTTCACATGTTGTTTAATGGACTCTATTGCTTTCATAAAGTCAATTCTTTCCACTTCTTCCGTATTAGGGTGTTCAAGTCCATCTGTTGTAAGATCATTGGGTTCTGGTGTTTTCATGCTGTTTTTCAGATTATTGGGTGGATTCTTGCCTTGGCGCCTGCCCATCTCCTCCTATCGAAACTTTTAAACTTTATCCGGGTCTTTTAAAACCGGATCAGGTTTCCCTGTTGGCCAGGGGCTCCTCTTACAAAATGCTGTCGCTCTGTTTCCTGGCTCCTGCCAGGGGCCAGGTTCCCTCTTGCCCCTTAGAAGGGTCTTCAGGAACAGGACCCGGCTCCTTCCTTGCTAGGGATCTCGCCAACCAAAGGCCTACCTCTTTGCTTTAATTGTAGTGGGGCGATCTGCTCTCGGTGTTGTGCTCCGGTCCCTGCTGTCTGCCGCTGCCTGCACTGGTCTGCCGCCGCCCGCGCCGGTGGTCTGCCGCCTGGACCTGCGCGCCGGTCCTTTTTCTTCCTTTAATTGTTGAGATTACCATATAATGGCATCATTTACCCATTCCTTTACTCCTTACAAAACTTTTCACATAATTTTCCTTGGGTTCTTTCAAATTTATGGCTTCTTTTCTTTCTGCATTAGCTATTATTACACACACACACACACACATGTACACACACATACACACATATGCACACAAGTGGTATGATACTTAGAAAATGGCTAACCAAATATTGTGCCTGTCCCTAGGGAAAACAATGTCTCCCACTCTCAATCAACTATCCTTAGTTGCCTGTAGTTCTTTGGGCTAGATTTATTTTTAAAGTTGAGAACTACCCTCTTCTGCACAAGTTGTGCAATATTTTAGTTTTTAGCTTAGTCTTATGTAAAAGATATATATTGCCATGCTGGAATTCTTATTTCCAAGGGTGTGACATTTAATAACCTTTGTTATTATTAAACTCTAAAGATTTAATCAACTGTTATCTCATTTCTGTGTCAGTGGTTGAAACTGGGATATGTAGTGATGTAACTGTTATAATCTACATTCAAAGTTTTGATCACAGCAACACAGTTTTACTGAATGGAAAAAAATGTTAATGCAGCTACTATTTCCTCAAAAGATATTTATTAGTAATGATGTCATTTATTAATCAATCTCTTGGTAGCTATCGAAACTGTTGTTCCACTTTATTGTGTTTGTAATGTACCTATTATATATATATTATATATACATACATATATATATACAACACACACACACACACACATATATATATATATATACATTTTTATATGGTGATGTTTTGCTGAAGTGGATATTATATCTAACATCCCTAGGAGATTTAGTTTTAATTGGCTTTTTTACCCAGACTGAAATTATAAACCTAATATAATTTACAGTCAGATTAAAAGAAATAACAGGTGAAGTTGCTCAGCATAACAATAAGAAAAGACAGAGCTATTTATAATTCAATGTCACCATTATTTTGTCTACTTTTGTATGTCTTATCCATCATAAGCTAAAAGATAAAGAGAAAGAAAAAGATAACAACAAAAGTAACGGTCATTATTGAAAAGGATTTTAAAAGACACTGGTTAAAGACATTGGTTAAAGGCACTTGACCCTCAAGCTTGTTGACCTACTTTTCCATCCCTGGAACTAAATTAAGGAGAAAACAAATCCAGAGTTTTCCCTCTAACCTCTATACCTAAACCATGGTAAACATGTCCCCACATATGCCGTCATTCTCTCTCTCTCTCTCTCTCTCTCTCTC
>JABTXL010004655.1:920756-937542 GCA_025134845.1 Neodon shergylaensis | reverse complement strand
GTTCACATTACTAAAGGAGACTGATTACTCCTTTTCCAGCATCAATTGCTAAAAGATTGTTAGCTAGTGGTAGTGCTTCATGCCAACTCCTCTAACCATGTTAGGATTCTGACTTGAGCTTGCACAAGTCTTAATTATAAAATCTCTCAGTCAACTGCTATGAATCCATCTATGCCGCTTTCTTCCTGTTTCCAGAAAACTGGTTTCCTTGTATTTACCAACTAGTTTTGGCTCTTAAAACCTTTCCTCCACTATTCTGTGACAAGAGATGAAGAACGAGGCCTCTCTGATGAGACATGAGAAATCCACTAATCGTAGGCATTTATCATTAGAACTCCATTTGTTACTATGTCTACTTATCAAATTAATAATAGTAAGTTCTTCTCTAGGGAATATGACTTGTCAATTTGCGAGATATACATTTCAACTTTTGAAACAAGCCATGTCTCCAGTCAGAAGGTGGGCTGCTTACTCGCACAACAGTTATGCTACTGTTGTACCAGTGGGCTTATCTTCCCAGTTGTTTTAATGTAGCTTGAAGTGTTCATAGCAGGATAAGATATGATAAAGTTACTTTTCTTCTCATGTATAACATCTTCCAGTACTATGAAAACTATCCATTAAAGATGAGGTTTCCGTGGATTTTTGTTTTGTTTTGTATGTGGTTGTTGAACAAATGATCAAACAAGTTTACTCAAAATACTCTAGAGTTTCTACAGAAGTGTCATGGTTTGGAATTTGTTAAGTTTGTTTGCACTGATTTTACCTGGACTCCAGTGATTCTTGTGCATTCAATTCATGTCTCCATCGATAATATCCTTAGTTGAATTAGGGGAAAATAATATAGCTGGTTGTATGCATCCTCCTAGCACAAGCTGGAAGTAGGAGGTCTCAGGCTAAGTGATAGATGGACCCATGTTTTCAGATGACCAGTGTGGTTTATAGAGTTTAAATGCTGGCCACCATGCTAAGGCAGGTGTTTTCAAGACAGACTTCTTAGAATTTGCTGGTGTGTTCAACAGTGAAAGCCTTCCCTAATGATCTTTTAATATATGTGTTTGTATTCAGATTCTAATTCATCTACTTAGATTAGTAGACCAATTGATAAATAGTCCCTAAAGCCTAATAAATACCAGAATTCTGAATTTTAAGGATACTTAATTGTGCCATAAGGACATATGCTCAGCTATGTTAATAGAAGCATTGTTTGTCATAGCCAGAACCTGAAAACAATCTAAATGCCCCTTGACTGAAGAATGGATAAGGAAAATGTGGTACGTTTACACAATGGAGTACTACACAGCAGAAAAAATAACGACATCTTGAATTTTGCAGTCAAATGAATGGAGCTAGAAAACATCATTTTGACTGAGGTAACCCAGACCCAGAAAGGCTTCCATGTGTAGTAAAAAGAACGGCGGGCTGTGGCCCAGCTCCCAGCTAGCTTTACCCAAAATAATTACACGGAAACTGTATTCATTTCAACACTGCCTGGCCCATTAGGTCTAGCCTCTTATTGGCTAATTCTCATATTTTGATTAACCCATTTCTAAATCGGTGTAGCACCACGAGATGGTGGCTTACTGGGAAAGATCCTAACCTACATCCTTTTTGGGTTGGAGAATCATGGTGTCTGCCTGTCTCTGCTTTCTTCCTCCCACAATTCTGTTCTGTCTTTCCTGCCTATCTATGTTCTGACCTATCAGGTTCTATATTAATTAACCAATGAAAGCAACAGATAGATAGAAGATCCTCCTACATCATTCATGTTTTTATTGGCTCAATTTGTTCATATTCTCTGACTCAAGTCTTCAGCAGCAGGATCTTGTTGCCATATTTTGAAGAATAACCATGAGCATTGGCAACAACCTGTAATATTTGAAGTCTACACTGCCTCACTGTCCAACAAATCATTTTTAGGCATAAGACTTTTGCATTGTAGAGTAATATTGAATTGAAAAGAATAGATTTTTTTATTCATATGTATTGAGATACAGAGATAAATGATGTGAGTTCTAGAACACAGCTAGCTTAGAATTTACTGTGAATCAAAGCACATCTATAGCTCTCATCTATAATGCCAAGTGTATACTACAGCCATTGTGCGAAAAGGGTCCTGAAAATTTTTGACATTTACCTTTAATTATCATTTCAAAAAGAAGCAGAATTTTGCCATCCCTCTTATAATTAGCCTGCAGATGCAATAAACTTCATATGAAAAAGCTTGCCAGAAATAAACAGTGATTAAAATTTAACATAAAACTAGCCAAATACTAAATCTACTTGAACTCTTAGGAAGTGAAATCCCCCATTTACAGAAATGGATGAAAGTTTATTAACCTCACACTGTTACTGTAATGGAAAAATAAAAATACAAAGGTGTGTGTCATTAGGAAAAAATTACGAATCCTAATTTATAAGCTGCAACAGTTTTAAAAAAGTGTACTTTAGTCAGTAAAAATGGATTAGCTGCTATATTTCTACTAAAGTCCTTATAATTATGGAAAAAACTTTTAAAATAAATAAAATGTTTTCAAATAAAAATTTAAAACTTCTTTGGAATCTACTGACTATAATTCTTAATTCAGATATTAAAACTGCCTATTCATTTCAAAATTTAAATACCTTTAACAGCACTCTGCATATTTCTGTAAGAAATTATAACAATGTATCAACTTTCTTTATTCAACTTTTAATTAGATGATAGGATTTATTGAATAGATAATAAAAATTAGGGTTTCATATAAGTATATTATAATATACATGTAATATGTAAGTATATTGTAAAATATAAGTATAATATAATATATACGTGTTTTAAGATATAAGTATATTGATGCTAACATAAAGATTAAACATAGTTTGCTCTGAACTTGTGTATATGTGCTGAGTGTTTTCATACGGGCTTAAGAGCACAGATCTCATTGTTAATTATTCTGTTTCCTCTCTGATAAAGGCAAACATTTATCAAACAGAGTAAATGGCATATGATCAGGAATAAGTGCTGGACTAAATTTGTTTGTAACTTTAAATTTCTATTCAATGCTTCCTGTAGTTCGTTATTGTACACATCCATTCTACAGGCTTTGCACTCACCAAGTTCTTCTCTGCATGTTCCTATTCTATTTCCATGAAATCTTTTCTTTCTCTGCCTGTATAATATATAAGCAGTGTTTGTATGTGTATGTGAGTATGTGAGTATGTGTGTAGGTATAGATGTGTAGGTGTTCGTGTGTGTGTGTGTGTATGTGAGATAACCAATAAAACAAGAAGCAAGATTTTTTTTCTTTATTGTCAGGCTAGGAAGCAAGGTTCTTTTTAATACTTAATGATTACAAAACATCTAATCAAGCCAGGCTCCAATCAATCCCTTAGGTTCCATATCTTGGTCTGCAAATTGAAAAGAAGACTTCCTCATTACTAGGAGCCAGGCTAGACCTACGGACCCCAGGTAAGGCAGAGCACACTGCCTACTAAACCCTTTCAAGCCTGTTCAACAACCCCTGAGCTCCACATAAGGGCCCACAAGACAGGCAGCTTTGCCACAGGTCAGACTGTTCCTAGAAATACCAGGTAAGACCCTGCCTACTACCTGCTAACACTCCTTAAACCCACCTAACAATTCCATAATGCATTACCTCCCCTGGTCTCCATGTCCAAGCAACAACTTCAGAAGAGGATTTCTGCTTTACTAGAAAGCAGGCAGGATCTAAGAAACTCAGAGGACTTCAAATTCCGGAAGGATGGGCTAGACTTAGGAGCCCCAGGCTCCAAGGGTCCCAGTGAAGACACCATATTGGACCTGCTAATCACCAGGATGCTTGGCCACTTAGGCCAGAAAACTGGAAAGTCAAGGAATAAAATCCCACCAAAAACGCGAATACAGGAATCATCATGTAAAACTGTAATCATCCCAAATTCAGATGCATAAATGCCCGTGTAGGAACAGACTCAATAACAGAAAGGTCTTATGACACCACCAGGACTCAGCTAAGCAATAGCAGCAAGATCTGAACAATCCAGTGCAGCTGAAACACAAGAAAACTATTGTGATAATAACTTTATGAAAATGACAGAGGTCTTTAAAAAGAAATTGAGGAATAAACAGACAAAAAATGGACAACTTCCTGAACAGGACATTAATATCATAGACACTAAAGATCAAATCTTAGTAAATGGTACTTCATGAGACCAAAAAGTTTCTGTAAGGCAAAGGAAACAGCCAATAGGACAAAATGGCAACCTACAAAATGGGGAAAAAAAATCTTTTTCAAACCCACATCTCAAAGAGGGCTGATAACTAAAATATATAAAGAACTCAGTAAACAAGACATCAACAAACCAAATAATTGAATTTAAAATGGGATATAGCTCTAAATAGAGAACTTTCAATAGGAGAAAATCACATGGACAATAAATACTTAAAGAAATATACAGGATCAGGGAAATGCAAATTAAAATGAGTCTACATTACTCCTGTCAGAATGGCTAAAATAAAATCACAAGTGACAGAACAAGGTGGAGAGGATGTGGAGCAAGGGGAATACTGCACCATTGCTGGTGGGAGTGCAAATTTTTACAGCTACTTTGAAAATCAATATGGCATTTCCTCAGAAAATTGAGAATTGATCTATCAGAGATATCACTCTTGGACATATACTCAAATGATGCACAATCATAACATAAGGACACTTGCACAACTATGTTCATAGTAGTTTTATGCATAGTAGCCAGAAACTGGAAAGAACCTATATGTCTGTCAACTGAGGAATGGATAAAGAAAATGTGGTACATTTACACAGTAGAATGTTACTTGGCTGTTAAAAACAATATCATGAAATTTGAAAGAAAATTGATAGAACTAGAAAGAATTGAAAGCTGAGTTAGGAAAACCAGACTCAGAAAGACAAACATGGTATGTACTCACTTGTAGGTAGATATTAGCTGTAACTAATGGATAACTATGCTATCCTCTACAGGCCTAGAGAGACTAGGTAACTAAGAGGGTTCAATGTGTGACCCCAGGAGAGACAGAGGGATTTTGTAAGTGGACTTCAGATGGGGATGGGAACATTCAAGATTAGGTTGGGGGAAGGGCACAGAAGGGGAGAGTTCTGAAAAATATAACTGGAAGAGGGCATTTTGAGATCAGGTAAAAACTTGGCACAAGGTGTCACCCAGAAATCTACAAGGATGACCCCAGCTAAAACTCCTAGCAATTGGCCATCTCTTGTAACCAAGCAAAACTTCAAGTAGAAGGTGTAGGAAAACAACCCAGGCATATAACCTTCAAACTACAGTCAGTTCTGAATATGGGATGCGATGGGGTAATAGTGGCATAGCGATTGAGGGAGTGACCAACCATTGACTGGTCTAGCCTAAAAGCAGTACCAAGAGAGTAATCTCACTCCTGACACTGCCTGGAATACTCAGAGATCTAAGACAGAACTAAACATAACTGGAAGGGAAAAGTGTCTATGTAATGATGCCTAGTGATATTTTGCTATACACATAGATTGGTGCATAGTCCAGTTGTCATCAGAGAGGCTTCACCCAGCAACTGATGGGAACAATACAGACTCACTTCAAAACATTAGGTGGAGCTCAGGGGGAGGAAAAAAAACCTACAGAAAAAAAGCTACAGAAGAGGGGTAGAAAGGATTGTAGCAGTCAGAGGAGTCAAGGGCATTTCAAGAAAACCCACAGAATCAGTAAACCTAGACTGTAGGATCTCACAAAATTGGAGTCAACAACCAGAAAACGTAGGTGGAATTGATCTAGGCATTTTGCACATATATTGTAATTGTGTAGATCGATCCTTTTGTGGACTCTTACCAGTGTGAGAAGGATCTGTCTCTGACTCTTTTACTGGCTCATATTGAGTCACTTTGCCCAGGCTTAATACAAGGAGAGGTGCTTAGTCTTACTACAACTTAATATGCCATGCCATCATTTGTTTATATTCATGAGAGATCTGCCCTTTCCTATCCACAAATGGAAGAGGAGTTAATTATGGAAGGGGGAGAGTGGGAACAGAGGGGCCATAAGCAGGAGAAGAGAGGGTGGAGACTGTTGCCAAAATGTAGACTAAATAAATAAGTAAAATATTGAATCCATGAAAAAAACCTCATTGATAAAGCAGAAATATATGCTGCAATTATGTGATGAGAATTTGTCACCCTACTTAGCTTATTAGGAGAGGAGTTTAAAAAGGAGATAGAAACACAGAGACAGTGAGATAGAAAGAGATCCTGATTTATATTAAGGTCTTTAATCCATTTGGACATGAGTTTTGTGCATGGGGAAAGATATGGATCTATTTCCGTTCTTTACATGTTGACATCCAGTTATACTAACATCATTTGTTGAAGATGCATTCTTTTTCCATTGTATAATTTTAGCTTCTTTGTCAAAAATATCAAGAGTTCATAGGTGTGTATATTAATATTCAGGTCTTTGATTTGATTCCATTGGCCAACCCATTTTTATGCCAATATCAAGCTCTTTTTATTATTGTAGCTCTATAACAAAGTTTGATGTCAGGGATGGTTATACCTCCATAAGTTTTGTTGTTGTTGTTGTTGTTGTACAGAAATGTTTCGGCTATCCTGAGTTTTTTGTTTTTCCATATGAAGTCGAGTATTGTTCTTTCAAGTTCCGTGAAGAATTCTGTTGGAATTTTGATGGGAATTGCATTGAATCTTAAATTGCTTTCAATAGGGTTGCCATATTTAATAAGTTAATCTTAATTATACAAGAGTATGGGAGTGGGGTGAGTTTCTGACCCGCGGCAGCAGCCTGGGCCCCAGAACTCAGACGTTCCTCATCCCCACTATACTTCCTGGCCTTCCTGCAGGGCCTATACCCCTCCCCCCCAATACTACCTCTCTCTTCCTATCCCACCCAGCTTGCATCCAGAACACTCACCCCTTCTGCCTCTTTTCCCTCTTTGGGCACATAACTTCTCCCAGCTCAGCCTGTCTGGGCACTGGGACCGAATCCTTTGGGCAACCTAGCTGGCAGGTGGGAGGTCCTTTGTTTCAATAGCCTGCCTGCAGCAAGCAAGGTAGGTGCTTTGTTTACGAGCATCCCAACAAGCATGGAGATCTGATCTCGGCACCAGGAGAGCCAGCATTGGGAGCTACCCAAGCAGCAAAGAGATCTGATTTTGGCACCAGGAAAGACATCACTGGAGCACCAGGAGAGCCATCACTGGGGACTGCCATCACTGGGAAGATACATCAATAGGCAAGGAGACCTGATTCTGTAAAAGAAGATCTATAGGGGAACATTCAGAAGAAGAGATGGGCAGGCGCCAATGCAGGAATTCACCCAACAATCTCAAAAACAACATGAAACCACAAGAACCCAGCGACCTCACAACATGTGGACATGAACACCTTAATCAAGATGAAGTAGAAAAAATTGACTTTATGAAAGTGTTTGACGCCCTTAAACAGCATGTAAATAATGCCCTTAAAGAAATGGATGAGAAGTATAACAGAAAGTTTGAAGAATTGAATAAATCAGTGAATGATACCCTTGGAAACCAAAGAAAAACAATTAAACAGATAATGGAAACAGTTCAAGACTTGAAAACTGAAATGGAGGCAAAGAAGAAAACACAAACAGAGGGCCGGCTGGACATGGAAAATCTAGGTAAACAAATAGACTACAGAAACAAGCATAACCAACAGAATACAAGAGATAGAAGAAAGAATCTCAGATTCTGAAGATACCATAGAGAAAATAAACACACTGATCAAAGAAAACAGCAAGTCCAACAAACTCTCATCACAAAACATTCAGGAAATATGGGACACAATAAAAAGACCAAACCTAAGAATTATAGGAGTAGAAGAAGGAGAAGTGCAGCTCAACGGTCCAGAAAATATATTTAATAAAATTATAGAAGAAAACTTTCCCAACCTAAAGAAAGATATACTTATGAAGATTCAAGAAGCATACAGAAGACCGAATAGGCTGGATCAAAAAAAAAAAAAACATCCCCTCGCCATATAATAATCAAAACACAAAGCATACAGAATAAAGAAAGTTAACTTCAAACATAAATCAATAAGAAGAGATGGAGAGGGACATTTTATACTCATAACAGGAACAATTCATCAGGATGAAGTCTCAATCCTGAATATCTATGCCCCTAATATAAAAGCACCCACGTACGTTAAAGAAACTTTACTAAAACTCAAGGCAGCCATCAAACCACACACACTAATAGTAGGAGACTTCAACACTCCTCTTTCACCAATGGACAGGTCAATCAGACAGAAACATAACAGAGAAATAAGAAAATTAATGGAGGTAATGAATCAAATGGACTTAACAGATATCTATGAACATTCCACCCAAATAGGAAAGAATATACCATTTTCTCTGCAGCTCATGGAAACTTCTCGAAAATAGATCACATACTAGGTAACAAAGTAAACTTCCACAGTTACAAAAAAATATTAGTAACCACCTGTGTCTTATCAGATCATCATGGATTAAAGTTAGAATTCAACAACAATCCTACCCCCAGAAAGCCTACAAACTCATGGAAACTGAACAGTCAACTACTGAACCATACCTGGATCAAGGAAGAAATAAAGAAAGAAATTAAAGTTTTCCTTGAATTCAATGAAAATAAAGAAACAACATACTCAAACTCATGGGACACTATGAAAGCAGTCCTAAGAGGAAAGTTCATAGCACTAAGTGCCCACTTAAAGAAAACTGAGAAAGCACACATTGGAGACTTAACAGCCTACCTGAAATCTCTAGAAAAAAAAAGAAGCAGACTCATCTAGGAGGAGTAGAAGACTGGAAATAATCAAACTGAGGGCTGAAATCAACAAAATAGAAACACAGAAAACAATCCAAAGAATCAATGAAATAAAAAGCTGGTTCCCGGAGAAAATCAACAAGATTGATAAACCCCTATCCAAACTAATCAAACGGCAGAGAGAGAATTTGCAAATTAATAAGATCAGAAATGAAAAGGGAGACATAACCACAGACACAGAGGAAATTCAGAGAATCATTAGATCTTACTACAAAAGCCCGTATGCCACAAAACTGGAAAATGTAAAAGAAATGGACACTTTTTTAGATAAATACCACTTACCAAAGTTAAAGCAGGACCAGGTAAACAATCTAAATAGACCTGTTAGTTGCGAAGAATTAGAAGCTGTTATCAAAAATCTCCCTACCAAAAAAAGCCCAGGTCCAGACGGTTTCAATGCAGAATTCTACCAGAACTTCCAAGAAGATCTAATACCTATACTCCTTAAGGTATTTCCCAGTATAGAAACAGAAAAGTCATTGCCAAATTCCTTTTATGAAGCTACAGTTACCCTGATACCAAAACCACACAAAGATGCAACCAAGAAAGAGAATTACAGGCCAATCTCACCCATGAACATCAACGCAAAAATCCTGAACAAAATACTGGCAAACCGAATCCAAGAACACATTAGAAAAATTATCCAATATGATCAAGTAGGCTTCATCCCAGAGATGCAGGCCTCTTTCAACATACGAAAATCTATCAATGTAATCCATTATATAAATAAGCTAAAATAAAAAAACCATATGATCATTTCATTAGATGCTGAAAAAGCATTTGACAAAATTCAACATCCCTTTATGATAAAAGTCTTGGAGAGATTAGGGATACAAGGGTCATACCTAAATATAATAAAAGCTATTTACAACAAGCCGAGAGCTAACATCAAATTAAACAGAGAGAAACTCAAAACCATCCCACTAAAATCAAGAACACGACAAGGCTGTCCACTCTCTCCGTACCTCTTCAATATAGTGCTTGAAATTTTAGTAGTAGCAATAAGACAACATAAAGGGATCAAGGGGATCCGAATTGGAAAGGAAGAAGTTAAACTTTCGTTATTTGCAGATGATATGATAGTGTACATAAGCAACTCCAAAAACTCCATCAAAGAACTCCTACAGCTGATAAACACCTTTAGTAATGTGGCAGGATACAAGATCAACTCCCAAAAATCGGTCGCCCTCTTATACACAAAGGATATGGAAGCAGAAAGGGAAATCAGAGAAGCATCACCTTTCACGATAGCCACAAACAGCATAAACTATTTTGGGATAACTCTAACCAAGGAAGTGAAAGATCTATTTGACAAGAACTTTAAGGCATTGAAGAAAGAAATTGAAAAGGATACCAGAAAATGGAAGGATCTCCCTTGCTCTTGGATTGGGAGGATCAACATAGTAAAAATGGCAATTCTACCAAAGGCAATTTATAGATTCAATGTAATCCCCATCAAGGTCCCATCAAAATTCTTCACAGATCTTGAGAGGACAATAATCAACTTTATATGGAAAAACAAAAAACCCAGGAGAGCCAAAACAATCCTATACAATAAAGGAACTTCTGGAGGCATTACCAACCCTGACTTCAAACTCTATTACAGAGCTACAGTAATGAAAACAGCATGATACTGGCATAAAAACAGAGAAGTCGACCAATGGAATCGTATAGAAGACCCGGTTTTTAACCCACAAACCTATGAACACCTCATTTTCGATAAAGGAGCTAAAAATATACAATGGAGGAAAGAAAGCACCTTCAACAAATGGTGCTGGCACAACTGGACGTCAACCTGTAGAAGAATGAAAATAGACCCATATCTATCACCATGCACAAAACTCAAGTCCAAATGGATCAAAGACCTCAATATCAATCTGAACACACTGAACCTGATAGAAGAGAAAGTGGGAAGTACCCTACAATATATGGGCACAGGAGATCGCTTCCTATGTATAACCCCAGCGGCACAGACATTAAGGGCAACATTGAATAAATGGGACCTCCTGAGACTGAGCTGCTTCTGTAAAGCAAAGGACACTGTCACTAAGACAAAAAGGCAACCTACTGACTAGGAGAAGATCTTCACCAACCCCGCAACAAACAAAGGTCTGATCTCCAAAATATATAAAGAACTCAAGAAACTAGACTTTAAAATGCTAATTAACCCAATTAAAAAATGGGGCACTAAACTGAACAGAGAATTCTCAACAGAAGAATTGCAAATGGCCAAAAGACACTTAATGTCATGCTCAACTTCCTTAACGATCAGGGAAATGCAAATCAAAACAACTCTGAGATATCATCTAACACCCGTCAGAATGGCTAAAATCAAAAACACCAATGATAGCCTTTGCTGGAGAGGCTGTGGAGGAAGGGGTACCCTCATCCATTGCTGGTGGGAATGCAAAATTGTGCAACCACTTTGTAAAGCAGTGTGGTGATTCCTCAGGAAATTCGGGATCAACCTACCCCTGGACCCAGCAATACCACTCTTGGGAATATACCTAAGAGATGCCCTATCATATGACAAAAGCATTTGTTCAACTATGTTCATAGCAGCATTATTTGTAATAGCCAGAAACTGGAAACAACCTAGATGTCCTTCAATGGAAGAATGGATGAAGAAGGTGTTGAATATATACACATTAGAGTACTATTCTGCGGTAAAAAAAAAATGACTTCTCGAATTTTGCATGCAAATGGATGGAAATAGAAAACACTATCCTGAGTGAGGTAACCCAGACCCAAAAAGATGAACATGGGATGTACTCATTCATAATTGGTTTCTAGCCATAAATAAAGGTCACTGAGTCTGTAATTTGTCATCCTAAAGAAGCTAAATAAGAAGGTGAACCAAAGAGAAACATATAGTTATCCTCCTGGCTATGGGAAGAAGACAAGATTGCCGGGCAAAAAACTGGGATCTTGGGGGTGGGGTGGGATGGGGGTAAGGGGAGAGGGGGAGAGAAAAGTGAGAAGGGGAGGATGGGGGGAACTTGGGGAAACGGGATGATTGGGATATAGGAGGGTTGGTTAGGGGAGCAGGGAAGCAAATATCTTAGTTAAGTGAGCCACCTTAGGGTTGGCAAGAGTCTTGAACCTAGAGTGGCTCCCAGGTGCCCGGGCCATGTCCCCAGTTAGTTCCTTGGGCACCTGAGGATAGGGAACCTGAAATGACCCTATCCTATAGCCATACTGATGAATATCTTCCATATCACCATAGAACATTCATCTGGTGATGGATGGAAATAGAGACAGAGACCCACACTGGAGCACCAGACTGAGCTCCCAAGGTCCCAATGAGGAACAGAAGGAGGGAGAACATGAGCAAGGAAGTCAGGACCACGAGGGGTGCACCCACCCACTGAGACAGTGGGGCTGATCTATTGAGAGCTCACCAAGGCCAGCTAGTCTGTGACTGAAAAAGCAAGGAATAAAACCGGACTCTCTGAACATGACGGACAATGAGGGCTGATGAGTAGCCAAGGACAATTGCATGGGGTTTTGATCCTACTTCATGTTCTGGCTTTGTGGGAGCCTAACCAGTTTGGATGTTCACCTTCCTAGACCTGGATGGAGGGGGGAGGACCTTCGATTTTCCACAGGGCAGGGAACCCTGACTGCTCTTCGGACTGGAGAGGGAGGAGGGGGAGGGAAATGGAGACTGGGAGGAGGCGGAAATTTTTTTCTTTTCAATAAAAAAATAAATTAAAATAAAAAAGAGCATGGATGATCTTTTCATTTTCTGGTATGTCCTTCAATTTTTTCAAAGACTTATCTAGAACCTTCATTCAGCAACTTGAAGACAGGAGCAGAGACCTACAGCAGAGCACTGGACTGAGCTCCCAAAGTCCAGTTGAAGAAGTGCAGGAGTGAGAATATGAACAAAGCAGTGAAGACCGTGATGGGGACATTCACTGAAACAGCTTACCTAAGCTAATGAAGGCTCACCAACTCTGTCAGGACAGGACAGGAACCAACACAAGACCAAGTCATATCCTCTGAATGTTTGTGACATTTGTATGGCTGGTGCAAGCTGTGGGCCACTGATAGTCACACCAGGATTTGTCCCTGCTGCTTGTACTGGATTTTTTGGAACCCATTCTCCTTGGATGGATACCTTGCTCAACCTGGATATAATGGGGAGGGCCTTGGTCCTTTCTCAGAGCAATGTACATTGCCCTCTCTGTAGAGTGGATAGGAGTTGGGGGAAGGGGAGGGGATGAGAGAAATGGAGGCAGTGGGAACTGGGATTGGTATGTAAAATGAAAAATGATCATTTTCTATTCTAATAGGAAAGTAAGAGAGAGAGAGAAAGAGAGTGAGAGGGAGGCCCTGAGTCTGTCATTTAAGCAAGACATTCATGGTTTGGGGGGGGGGCGTTGTTTGTTTGTTTTGAAACGGGGTTTCTCTGTTTAGCTAATAAATAAATAAAAATTAGACAAAGAAATTCTTCTTAAAGAGATGCAGAAATCATTACTTGTCCTTAGATTTTCCCCCCTCAGTTGTTATTAAAACATTGCTTTCTGCTAACTTTTCATTTTAAATTATAATATTAAAATTCATTAGACATTACTGAAATTTAACTGCATTGTTAAACAATCATAAAGTATATAAAGAGCTCATTACTGTGCTTAAGAATAATTTCATGAACTAATTTATGAAGTAACTCTATAATAAACATCAATATGCAAGAAAGACAAAAATAGGAATTTTTAATATTTTACTTCATACTAAAGTAGAAACAAAATAAATTAAAAAGCAAATCTTAAAGATAACAATTTTGATTTTTTCATTTGGTATTAGAATACTACACTATTTAAATAAAAATTATTATTTTATTAATAACAAATGATCATGATGATCAGATGACTAACTCATGACAGTATTTAGGAATTGTAGGAACTGTATATTTTTTTCAGCTAGAACTATCTAAGAATTCATATACAAATGTTGCCTCTATCTCAGTCCCTGGGTCATTTATAATTGAATATCCTCTTAAAACAGGTGCCCAGGCCGAGTTAGCGAGTCATTTTTTAAGCATATTGAGATTATTTTTCATGAAGCATAACTTGGCAAACCAATGTTGAAATCAATTCGCCCTCTTGTACACAAAGGATATGGAAGCAGAGAGGGAAATCAGAGAAACTTCACCTTTCATGATAGCCACAAACAGCATAAAATATCTTGGGGTAACTCTAACCAAGGAAGTAAAAGACCTATTTGACAAGAACTTTAAGGCATTGAAGAAAGAAATTGAAGAGAATACCAGAAAATGGAAGGACGTCCCCTGCTCTTGGATTGGGAGGATCAACATAGTAAAAATGGCAATCCTACCAAAGGCAATTTATAGATTCAATGCAATCCCCATCAAGATCCCAGCAAAATTCTTCACAGATCTTGAAAGGACAATAATCAACTTTATATGGAAAAACAAAAAACCCAGGATAGCCAAAACAATCCTATACAATAAAGGATCTTCTGGTGGCATTACCATCCCCGACTTCAAACTCTATTACAGAGCTACAGTAATGAAAACAGTGTGGTACTGGCATAAAAACAGAGAAGTCGATCAATGGAATCGAATAGAAGACCCAAATTTTAACCCACAAACCTATGATCACCTCATTTTCGATAAAGGAGCTAAAAGTATACAATGGAGGAAAGAAAGCATCTTCAACAAATGGTGCTGGCACAACTGGATATCAACCTGTAGAAGAATGAAAATAGACCCATATCTATCGCCTTGCACAAAACTCAAGTCCAAATGGATCAAGGACCTCAATATTAGTCCGAGCACACTGAACCTGATAGAAGAGAAAGTGGGAAGCACCCTACAACAAATAGGCACAGGAGATCGCTTTCTAAGCATAACCCCAGCAGCACAGACATTAAGGGCAACATTGAATAAATGGGACCTAGTAAAACTGAGAAGCTTCTGTAAAGCAAAGGACACTGTCACTAAGACAAAAAGGCAACCCACTGACTGGGAGAAGATCTACACCAACCCCGCAACAGACAAAGGTCTGATCTCCAAAATTTATAGAGAACTCAAGAAACTAGACTTCAAAATGCTAATTAACCCAATTAAAAAATGGGGCACTGAACTGAACAGAGAATTCTCAACAGAAGAAGTTCAAATGGCCAAAAGACACTTAAGGTCATGCTCAACCTCCTTAGCGATTAGGGAGATGCAAATCAAATCAACTTTGAGATATCATCTTACACCTGTCAGAATGGCTAAAATCAAAAACACAAATGATAGCCTTTGCTGGAGAGGCTGTGGTGGAAGGGGTACCCTCATCCATTGCTGGTGGGAATGCAATCTCGTGCAACCAGTTTGGAAATCAGTGTTTCGGTTTCTCAGGAAATTCGGGATCAACCTACCCCTGGACCCAGCAATACCACTCTTGGGAATATACCCAAGAGATGCCCTATCACATGACAAAAGCATTTGTTCAACTATGTTCATAGCAGTATTATTTGTAATAGCCAGAACCTGGAAACAACCTAGATGCCCTTCAATGGAAGAATGGATGACGAAAGTGTGGAATATATACACATTAGAGTACTACGCTGCGGTAAAAAACAATGACTTCTCGAATTTTGCATGCAAATGGATGGAAATAGAAAACACTATCCTGAGTGAGGTATCCCAGACCCAAAGAGAGGAACATGGGATGTACTCACTCATAATTGGTTTCTAGCCATAAATAACGGCCACGGAGTATATAGTGGTGAACCTAAAGTAGCTAAATAAGAAGCTGAACCCAAAGAAAAACATATAACTATCCTCTTGGATACGGGAAGTAGACAAAATTGAGGGGAGAAAATTTGGGACCCTGGGGGTGGGGTGGGATGGGAGTATCGGGGGATGGGGAGAGAAATGTGAGAAGGGGAGGATGAGGGAAACTTGGGGAAACAGGATGATTGGGATAAAGGAAGGTTGGATAGGGGAGCACGGAAGCTCAATTCTTAGTTAAGGGAGCCACCTTAGGGTTGGCAAGAGACTCGAACCTAGAGTGGCTCCCACGAGCCCAAGGCGAGGTCCCCAGTTAGTTCCTGGGGCAGCTGAGGATAGGGAACCTGAAATGACCCTATCCTACAGCAATGCTGACGAATATCTTGCATATCACCATAGAACCTTCAGCTGGTGATGGATGGAGATAGTCACCGAGACCCACACTGGAGCACCGGACTGAGCTCCCAAGTTCCCAATGAGGAGCGGAAGGAGGGAGAACATGAGCAAGGAAGTCACGACCACAAGGGGTGCACCCAACCACTGAGACAGTGTGACTGATCTATTGGGAGCTCACCAAGGCCAGCTGGACTGTGACAGAAGAAGCATGGGATAAAACCAGACTCTCTGAACATGGCGAACAATGGGGGCTGATGAGAAGCCGGGGACAATGGCCCGGGGTTTTGATCCTACTTCAAGTTCGGGCTTTGTGGGAGCTTAGCCACCTTGGATGTTCACCTTCCTAGACATGGACGGAGGGGGGAGGGCCTTGGACTTTCCACAGGACAGGGAACCCTGACTGCTCTTTGGACTGGAGAGGGAGGGGGGGAGGAGCGGGGGGAGGGGGAGAAGGGTGGGACAAGGGGGGGGAAATGGGAGGCCGGGAGGAGGCGGAAACTTTGTTTTTTTCTTTTCTTTTTCTCAATAAAAAAAAAAAATTCCAAAAAAAAAAATTTTTCAGTGAAAAATTTTGATTAGTACTAAAGAATATTGGATAAACTTAGAATTTTCTTATGCCAACAAAGTATGTTGTTGCAAATTCTTACTCACTGAAAATGACAGGTGATATTATATCCACTGTTGTCATGCAAAGGCTTATTTTAAGATAATGTTTGGGATCAGCATGAACTTCCTGATACACAAATATGCGTCTCTCTCTCTCTCTCTCTCTCTCTCTCTCTCTCTCTCTCTCTCTCTCT
>JABTXL010004655.1:864058-920746 GCA_025134845.1 Neodon shergylaensis | reverse complement strand
TCTCTCTCTCTCTCTCTCTCTCTCTCTCTCTCTCTCTCTCTCTCTCTGTGCATGTGTATTTATATCAGATTGTTTAATGGTTACTATGTGAAAGCTCTTGAGGTCACAGAAGAAAATGTTTATCTGTTTCTTCTTTTCCACTACCAGTGTTTTACTTCTTATATAGAATTAGTACTTAATGAATATTTGAAAACCCACTCAAATATGAACAAGAGAATTTTATTTTATGGTATTTGATTTAATCAGAAAATACATAGCATGATGATAATAGTTTACAGTTTAAACAGCCTTTGCTATAATAATTATAGCAATTAGAAGTTTATGCGTTTGATGAACATAGTAGCTCATTAGTAAAACCCAAGTCTTAGGTTGCTGCAGCAAAATTACTGTGGGTTTACAGTTAGCATACCTTTCACAGTGAGTGCTAAAACAGTCTTGCTATAATGCGAGATTCTGTCAATGAAGAGAGCAAGGAAGAGAAAGAGAAAGAAGAGAGAAGGGTGAGAATGAAGAAGAGGGAAAGGAGAGGAGAGGGGAGGGGACGAGAAGGGAGGGAAAGAACTGAAAGAGAGAAGGAGGAGAAGGGAAGGAAGAGAGGAGAGGAGAGGATAAAGGAACCAACAAAACACTTCTAGCCACAGTTTATTATGTACGTTCTTCTGGAGCATGCTATGAATCACCTACTATTGTAGAATACTTTTCTTTAGAATAGCATTCAATACCTAAAGCAAATACAAAGCAAAATCTGTTTTGGCCTTCCTGCCAGGAATTAAAGAAATGCATTTTTCTTATTTATCAAAATACTCGTTGAAATGTGTGTCTACAAAGGATTAGGGTAAAATGTTTTGTTTGAGACATCTTCATTGATTTTTTCTTTTCTATTTGCCTACCTTATCTTATTCTGTATTCCTGCTCCTTGTTATCATGATAGATGATTTAGAAAGAGATAGGTAGCAAACAGATAACTGTGTTCAATGGGGCTACATGCATCTCTCAAGCACTCTTCATTATTTATTTCTAGGTTATTATGTTGCTTTGTGAAATCAATATTTAAAAAACTTTCTAGAAGATATTATTGCTACTAGTCAGTGTTATCTTAGTAAGCAGCTGATAAGGCCTGATGAGAGAAGAAAATGCAAAGGTTTTCTACCTTAACCTCATGAGAACACACACATGTGGTTTACTTATACATTGACAGTCCTCAGGTAACGATTGTCAGTAACTGCTTGTTCAAGGAATTTTTTGACGTTGTGGTAAATAAAGAGCTCTGTGACCTAAGTGTAAATTAATATTAGTAAAGTGAATATGTTTTATTCCCATAAAATTATCAAGGACATGCAAAAACTAAGCCATTACCTAAACAAATAGGATGAATGAAAAAATATATTGTACTAGTTCATTAAATACTACTTTGAATAATTGCAGTAAACAAAACCCTAAAAAATAAAAAAAAGTAAAATGGAAATTTATTGTTTTCTACAATAACAGAACATTTTTCATAAGGATCAGGGGAATATCTGGGAATAAGTGAAACTGAACATATTTAAGACATTAATATCATCAAAGCAATATTTGAAGAAAGAAAATGCTGTAAAAGATAAACTTTCTGCTGGGCCCTGGTGGCACAAACATTTAATCCCAGCACTCAGGAAACAAAGGCAAACAGATCTCTTTGAGTGAAAAGTCAGCCTGGTATACAGAGTGATTCTCAGGACAGCCAAGGCTTTTAAACTGAGAAACCCTGTCTGAAAACAAAACAAAACAAAACAACAACAAAATATTATTGAGCCAAAATAATTTCAAAGTACCTGTTTGTGTGTGTGTTTGTACTGATAAATGATTACAATATTTAAATTGAAATTGAAGTGTCTAAATGTCATCATGGCATGTTTAAGAACAAAAATGGAAATTATATATTATCCTTTATCAAAACCTACAGGAAGACACTGTAATTAAAACAGCATGGTCCTGTACCTTCTCCAGTACACATTAGCATGTCTGTTGGTGCTGTCCATGCTTACCTACTGTTTAGGAAGTCATACTGGTGTGATTTATGAGTGTTGCTTCTGACATACTTAGTAGACACAGTCTTACAGCAAACTACCTACTCCTCTGGCTCTTAAAATTTTTCTGTCTCATATTCCATCATGTGCCCTGGGTCTAAGGTGTAGGAATTGTGTTGATATATCCTGAACTGGGTTCCACAACTCTGCATTTTTATTGTTTTGGGGGCTTTTGTAATAGTCTCTGTCTGTTGCAAAGAAAAGTTTCCTTAATGAGTGGTGAGATGGAGAGGTCTACACTTCTCTGTGGGTGTAAGAATAATATTTATAATATAGTAATGATCATGCTGGTTAAGTAAAGTGGTGGTTGTAAGTTCTCCTGAGTGGTCTTGCGTAATGTACCAGAGGCAGCTTAGAAACGTTGAGAGTATTAGAAATAGTCTTTACCAGGGATGATAATACTAAATAGCCAGTGCTGAAAATATATGTGTACAAGAAACATTATACATCAAAGGTTGTATTCCTGTATTCAGAAATATGTATACACATAAATATGAACATTCACATAAAAGAAACAAGGTTTAATAGAAGAAGAGGCAAAAGTTTGAAAACTAAGGAGAACAATACATTGGAGAGTTTAAAGGAAGGAACTTGTGGGAGGAAATAATATAATTTTAATCTCAAAACATAAAATAAATAATTCTAAATTAATAAAATTATTAACTAATATTTTAATTCATATAAACAGTTGCTAAGCTATTAGTTGTTACTAGCTATAAGTATATTCCTTGGAGAAATATGTTAGGTTTGCAGAAAAACAATATAAAGACATATTTATTATGTAAAAATATTTTCTTAATGCAAAAATTTTAAAATGTTCACCAATGGCTAAAAAGAAATTTGAAAAGAAGTTCTACTTTTAGAAAACAACCAAAATCCCTGGGCAGTTGACAAAGTTGTTACCACTAGAATATCATAGAGAAACTTAAGTACTCTTTTTATTTTTCAAATTAATTGATTAAATATTTTTAATCCTTTGCATCCAACTAGCACTGCCTACATGTTCATGGATATAGGATTGTGGAGGCCCAAAAATGTGAGCATATTTCTACCTTGTCTGAAAGTCAGAGTGTTTTTGCTTGTTCAAAGTTGCTGACAAGTGTGGCTACACACCAACCTTAGGTGTGGTTCCTTTGTGTTTTGGACATTAAGATGGTGCATACAGGTAGACCCACTCTACCCTGACCAAAAAAGTTAGAGAATTCAAGGATACTTAGGCTCCTTCTTTTGATTAGGAAAGCTGATCTAGGTGGTAGCTGCCTTCAGGATACTTGATCTAGAGTGGGTTTATTGCCTAAAGAACAGAATTCTTTTCTCAAGATAATGACTTGATGTCTCAGGTATTAAAGCAAATAATTGTTCGGGTTGTCGTTTATATCATTTTAACATAGTCTTTTGTCTTCTCCCCCTTTATGTATTGGGGTATAAAAATGTTAAAAAAATTAAACACAAACAATTTCAGTGTTCACTGAAACTTCCTTCTGGTACTATAGCATGTATTTATTTTATTATCTTCACTTGCATTTTCATTCTCTTTACTTATTTTTTCTAAGCCCCATGTTCCTATGCTGATAAGTGGCATACTTGTCAAAACCAGTTTCTGACATAGGATAATACATTTGGCAAAAAAAATCTCTATCAGTGGCCACATTCCTTAAGAAAATTGTTCTCCCTATTTCAAAATTCATTGTCTGTCTCTAGCTACTACATTAATGGGCTGTCCTCTGAAACTCATTTCCATAAATGTAGAACTCTTACTAATGAATGGATGATATAAAGACTTTCATGTTGTACAAACCAGTATAGACAACTTCTCTACATTTTACAAAAACTTAATTGTAGCTGGTCTAAACGTGGTTGGTATACAATAAGTTTTGTAAAAGGTATTATGTGACCACAAGCTTATGACCTGGATTCATGTTTTAAAGAGAACATGATATTACAATTGATGTTGCTATGAACATAGTTGAACAAATGCCTTTGTAGTATGATTGTGCATCTTTTGGGTACATTCCGAAGAGTGGTATTGCTGGATCTTGAGGTAGGTTGACTCCCAATTTTCTGAGAAACTTATTCAGGATACTTGGTCTGTTCAGCAGTTGGGACCCTCCACCCTCCAGTTTTCCAAGATGACACAATGAAGGGTCTATTTGCTCTTCTTCCTGGCACACTCATCTTTGTCAGTACAACCAAAACATGATAACAATCTATTTTTTTTTCTCCTTGCAACCTGCCTTCTCAGCTCTCTCAAGCAACAGATACTTGAGGTTTCCAGGATGGCATTTTACTGGATGCCTCTCCAGTCACACAGCCCACTGAGTGTGGTCTCCATATAACCAAAGAATTTGAAATAGTTGGGTAAAAGCTTCACCAGAGTTACTGGCATCTATACATCCAAAGGGTATGGAATGTTTGAGTGGAAGTTCCACCCCAAGTTCCTCCCCTTGAACTTGCCTCAGTCTAGACTCCAACCCCAAGAAAGCCTGTGAAATGATGATCCTTTCCCAGAGATTCTCAAGACTACTCTCACAGGGTATTTACTACCTACCCCCTCACTGGTTCCTCTATGAGGGGGTTGGAAAGCCATGTGGGAGTGTTGGTATCTATTAAACCTAGGCTTTTTCTTGATTTTGTCTAATTTGGATTATTGCATCAGCAGAGAGGTTTATCAGGGTGCAGAAACTTCATCACCACCCTCTCCCACTTCTCCCTGTTTGTTGTTTGTCTGCATTCCGGGCATGTGATCTGGTCACACTGGGATTCTCCCTGCAATGGATCCCCTCCCCCATCCTTCCATTCTGAACTGCATAGGTGTTCTGTCCTTATGTTTCTCTTCTCCCTTACAGCACATGCTCAATGGAACCACCTGTGTTCTCATCTGGCTCTTTCAGCCTACTTCAGAATTTTTAAGTAGATCAGCTGATACAGTTTCCTTGAGAAAAGTTTTGTTCATCTATCTGTTAGTATATATGCATAAATACTGTGTTCACAGTATGCTTGTTTTATGTTTGTATGTGTATATGTGCTTGTCCAGATTGAAACAGTTCTGGAAAAATGCAAACACACAGATAGCCACCATTTCTGTTTGAAGTCAAAAGAAATCCTTAGTGCCATCTTTGGTAAGAGCAACCACATGTGCTGACCCTACTAAGAAGACATTCTGCCTCAAATATATTTTGGCTTACTAAAATATTCCTTCTAATCTTCTTCCCTCTTCTGACATTGGTAAACTGTAACAGACTGGGTAAACTATATGTCTAAATCTAACTTATATGTCTAATTTAGAGATACCTGGCAGATAATGGTACCCTGATTCTCAAGTGCCTTTACAGATCTGAGGATATGGCATTTAACGAAATAGCTTCTTTTGACATGGACATGCCAGCTCCTGCATCATCCTATAGCTCCTCCAAAAAGATACATGGTTGCAAAAGACTTTTCACCTGGAGGCTTGCCTTTGTATATGGCAAAGCCATCCACACAGCAAAAAACTTCCTTCCACCTCATCTGTATCCTGGATACTTGACCAGGGCATTGATCATCTCTTCCTGCAAACACTGGTAGACTAAACCCTACCCCTACAGTAAAATCTCTCAGGGCGCCTGGGCTATGAGCTAAAGGCAAGTACTACTTCTAAGACTGGCATTCACCAAAGACTACAGAGAGACTTGGAATTGCCCAGGTATCTGGAAAAAGCTATCTCACTTCTGCTCATTTATTTATCCCTCGCAGATCTGTCTGATGGCATTTAATGACTTAGGGTACTCAGCTCATAACTTCATTTGCTAAGTTTCTTGTTAAAAATACAGATAGGTGTGCTCTTTCACAGACGTTATAGTCCAGAATTAACAGACTTCAGATGTAACTTCAGAGGTTCAAAAATTTAAATTTCCTTTAATAGTCTTCTAAAATGGTCATGCCTTTTAATCTTAAGCTATATGACACCAAGATGTAAATGTGTTCCAGCTGTCTTACAGATTCCTGCAGGTTCTTGGGAAAAGTTCTGTTGCTGTATCAAGAAATCTGGTCTGGTGAAAACTAACAGTCTCCAGAGCCTATTTGACCCTTCCCATTTTCAAGCATATTTTGCAGTTCACTCCTCTCTGGGTCAAGACCAACTTACAGAGGGACCTCCAGATAATGTCAGCACCTGCACAAGCTCCTGGGACTTTCATCATTGGTACCACCTCTCCAGACTCAAATGGGCACCTACCCAGCAACTAAAATCTGGTTTTAAAGGACATATCTGCTCTCATGTCTCATTCATTCACCCTTACCTCTCCTGTACAACCAGGCCCTCTTTTGTCCCATTCCTTCTGGCAGTTAATCACCCTTCCCATGGCTAGCCCCATTCATAGGGCTGATAATAACAATCATTTATTTTCTCCTAGCAACCTGCCTTCTCATCTTCCTCAAGGAACAGATGCCTGAGGTCTCCAGGGTGGCAGTTAACCAGATGCCACTCAAGCCCCACCTCCCACTGAGCATGAGCCCAACAACTTGCAAATTTCTCTTTTTCTATGTCACCCCACCCCAACATGAATGAGCCAGACTAGAACCTGTGCCCCTATACCCAAAGAGTCTGGGGTGTTTGCATTAAGGCTTCACCCCAGACCTTGGCATCCATATTTCCAAAGAGTCTGGAATGTTTGACTAGAACCCACACCGCAGGCCCTGGTATCCATATATTCAAAGATTCTAGAATGTTCAGGTGGAAGTTACACTCCAAGCCTCCTCGCCTGGGAGTTTCCTCAGTTTAGACTTCACCCCTGAGAAAGTCCACCAAATGATGATCCCTTCTAAGAACACTCCCACAGAGTATTTAAGCTACTTCTCAGAAAACAACCTTGTTATTTTCTGATCTTCCTTTCCAGTCTCCTCTCCGGGGGGCTGGAAATCCATCTGGGAGAATTGGTATTGATTAAACCTGGGCTTTTTCTAATTTGGTTTGATTTGGGTTGTTTCGGATTATTGCATAGGCAGAGAGGCTTATTAGGGAACATAAACTTTTCATCCAACATTGCTAGTGAGAACCTATTTGGTATACTCACCTTGAAAAATTAGCAGTGTGAAAAAAAATGACTAAATTAGAGAGTTTGAGCCAATAACATTCTGTTGGTTGTAAAGGTTACACACACCCATGATGTTTAGTATGTTTATCCACCAAAAGTTTATGAGTGTTCTTAGCATTGTCATTTGTAGTATCACAGGAACATTCTAAACACCCATAACATGTCCTCAAGTGTAAATTAGATGAGCTACATATTCTCACAGTGAAATTTTATGTGTTAATAAGAATAGAAAGTTTCACTTCCCATAGGCATTCAGATAAATGTTATCAGCATCATTTTGCATAAAATGACATTAAAAGGAGAAAGACTGTTGGTGTGTAGCTTGGTGGGACATGGTCAAAAATAATATGGCTCTTGAGCAAAGTGAGTGTTCAAGGGAACTTCCATGGTGAATATACTGGTTACATAAAGGATTCCATTATAAATTAAGTCATCAGACTGGCATATGCATGGATTTATTATCTTCTGTTATTTTTGTGCTACATGTAATCAATTTTACAATATGGAAATAAATATTTTCAATGATTGAGAATATACATCAACATACAATTATAAAAAATAGGCACATACTTTTTGATAATTTATAAAGTGAACTGTTACAATGAAATAGACTAGAGATATCAGTCTGTCTGATCATGAATGTTCTCTGCAGTCAATTCTTTCCTACTAAAGAGGCAGCTCAGGTTCATACTGTGTAGTGTGTCATGATCTTGTTCTTTCCCCTGTTTGGTCCTACCTGAACTCAATTTCTGGTAATGGCGCCTCTCCTTCTGTAGGACACAGCAGATCCTTTCTTTTGTTTTCCTAGCAATAAAATCACTTCGTCTTTGAAAACTGGAAAGCATGGGCTGAGAACCCTGTGGAGTGTCCTCTTTTTATATGATGTCCTTGTTTGTTTCAGATTCTCATTCCAGGAACATGTATCATCTCAAACACTATTTTTGCATGGATCTTACATAGAATTCAATTCTCATTTATTAGATTAAAGCAAATTTGGACATTCCCCTCCATGAATGAAATTTCAATTAATTACTATATATATACTATATGCTAAAAAAATGTCTTACTTTCCCCTCATTTCTTCTCCATTTGAGAGGCCTTTCTCACTATCCACCTATGGACTTAGTTTCTTACTTCACATTTTAAACTCATTATCCAGCATTGTTATCACTTCCTCCTATTCTATATCCCATTTTTACCAATGCTATTCTTTTAGACTGTTATGCCAGGATTCAGCTGAAAGTGGATTTGTCTGTTCCTCTACTCTTGATTGACATATAGTAAATGATATGGAAGTATTCAAAAACTTTCAGAACATAAGGTTATATCCCACCTCTTCCACTGATTCATATGCATATCCTCTTTGTAAAATCGTATTCATTTTATGTTTAAATATATATATATAATTTATCATAAAATGATGTGATATATCTTTAAACATAAGAAAATGGAAGGCTTTTAAGTAACAAACTTTAAAAATCACTTTATCTAAGTGGATTAGTATGACAAATGTAATTAATAACCAACCATGTCTAAATACTATTGTATGAATGGTCAACAGAATTTGAAGAAATTCTGACTTTTATAAGCACTGACTAAAAAGAATAGCATGTTGAATTCTTTCAGAATGTAAAAATGCCTCTTACTATGCACATATATGGGGAAATTATGATAGAATTGAATCTTGGAAAATAGATTAATATTATGTTTCATGACACATGTATTCTTTGTCTTACAATTCATCCTTCTCAAAAAAATGCCTGTTTTCTTTTGTAATTATGGTTTAAGCTTTTAGTTCAGTTTCTTTGTTTCTTTTTAAGTCCTGTATGTGTTACTTATCCTCAGAATCTTGGGCAATAGATTTTAGGCTTCATTTGGATTGTGAGTCTTCTTCACAATATGAAATTTCAACCAGTTGTTGTTCCCTGGCCTTGTCAAACTCATAAACTACCATAGCCACAATATAATGTATATGAATTTTGCTATTAAAATGCATCATCCTTAAACTATTGATTATTAAAATGAATTATTTCAGTCATACATATACATATATGAGCATATGTGTGTGTGTGTGTGTCACAATTAGTTATTAATCATCTTTCTGTTCCAGGTATTTTCTTACAAACTTACTAAATTGTCATAAACCAAAAGATGTGTCATTTTCCATTGGGTTTAAACTCTTTTTGTGCCATCATTTTCAATACTTATCCCATCATTCAACATATTATGTATTACTCACTATTTAATGCTGTGATAACTTGCATTTTATGTCTAGATGTAAGTAATCGATTACCACATAGAATG
Source organism: Neodon shergylaensis (assembly GCA_025134845.1). NCBI lineage: Eukaryota > Metazoa > Chordata > Mammalia > Rodentia > Cricetidae > Neodon > Neodon shergylaensis. Next base: position 911,307 of record JABTXL010004655.1, on the reverse strand, counting down.
AAAAAGCATAGAAGGTAGAGCTTTGCATTCTGTATAGGTTTACAATTGTCATTGGGTATAGCTTCTTGAATAAGACTATAATGAGCCACAAAACTATTCATAAAAACTTTTCATTAATTTATTATATATATATTTATACATATATTCAAAAATTTAATTAAACCCCTAGTGAAAAAGGAAAAGTAGTTGCTTTTGTTCTTTTAAAAAGAAAAGAACGCGCGGATGTGTGTGTGGAGGGACAGACGCGAGACGCAAGACGAACACGGGAGAGGGGTGGAAGAACACGCAGACACGTGGATCCCACGTGGGTCTTTAATGGGGGAAAGGGCTACAGGTGGGTTCGGGTGTGCCACACGAGAGGATAGGGCGGGGGGAAAACGGGAAGAAGGGAAAAAGAGCGTGCCTTAAGGCGACTCTCAGTTTTAACGGGGAACGCGAGGGTTCCTGGGAGGAATGTCCTTGCGCATGCGCACGCTTCTGTCCGTGATCCAGGAGGATTCTGGGAGCTGTAGTCTCCGAAAAGAACAACAGTTGCAATTGTAATAAATTTAGTTGTTTTGTAATTAACTATACAAAGTATCTATCAGTTTACTATGAATTAAAGGAGATTATAGATATATAGCACATGCATTACTGTAAATAATATACATGTTTGTTATACATATATATATATAACTTCATTATATTTGTATATGAATTATAGTACTGTTATTTACAAAATTTCCCACTTTAGTATGTTTCTATATTATATCTTTATTTATAACCCTTTCTCAGAAATTTTCATATAAGTGGAGTCTGCTCTAGTAATAATCTTTATAAATCTTTGGACCTGTGCTCTAACTCAATGTAGCCAAAAGCCATAAATTCATGTAGATAAATGTAGGGAACTCCAGCATCCTCCTTAACTGTGACTTTCATACTCAAAATATAGTTTTACATTCTGCTGTCAATGATTGATTTTTCGACTAGGAAATATAGAAGACAAATACAAAAGAAATGTTCTTTACTTCAGGACCATAAGTTCAAATACTGGTCATTTATTGTTGTTATCAATTTTTTACTTTATGTTTCAAAATCAACTAAAAATTTATATTTTGCTATATATAATACATTTAATAACTGTGTAAATTTAATATAGGTTTATATTTTACTTTGTTTCTACATGTTCTGTCATACTTTATTATTCATCAAAATAAAATCTTATAATTTTCTTAAAAGTATGTTTTATAGACATGTGTGTATTTTATAGAGAGAGAAAAGGAGATTTCATAAATTTAAGAATGTGTTAAAACATGGAAGGAGAGAGAAGCTGAAAGGGAAATTATAAAAAGGCAACATTCATGCATAAATTCTAATTTTATTTTCAATTAAAAAGAAATGTGTGCACTGAAGATTTTTTATATTTTTAAATTATATTCTTTGAAATGGAAATTTAGATGTAAAATTAACTCATATAAAATCAGTTAGGTTCAGAACAGAGATTATGAGTTCATGTGTCACGAGGAAAAGAGATGGATGGCTTGCACACTTTCATTTTTTCTGAGAAATGTATTCAATTACTTCCCCCTAGGAACGTTTACAAATGATTTTAATCCATCAAATAACAAGACGGACAAGCCCTAGCTCACACTGAACTTACATGTTAAAAACCTAAGTGAAGAGAAAGACTTTATAGACTTAGAAATGTGTTTTTTGAGCAAACTCGTTGCTATAAAATTTAACACAGTAATGTTTTTACCACCTAGAGAGTCATTATTACTGATTGGTTTAACTTTACGACACAATTTTATAGAAGATTCCCTGAGCTATTAATCAACTTCAAAACATAATCAACTCCAAAGCACATGTCTCTATTAAGCATAAAGATCAACTCTATTTACAAATAATAAAGAATGAAAATGAAGTATGGTTGTTTGAAAACATTCAAGCATATTTGGATCAAAATGAACAAAACCAATAAACCACAGTTTTGAGCCAGTAAACATTTTCTTTGGTTCAAAATATTCATAATAATTTTAGTTTCCATGATGCAGAAGAAAAAATTCAGATAGCATGTGTGTTGAAATTGAAATAAATGGTAAACATAATTAACACAGAATTTTTTTTCCACTGTGGATAGCTTTATATCAACTGTGGATAAACTGTTTACAACAGAACATGAGTAAACATTTATGTGTCTGTAGGGCTCCACGGCATTCAGTCTTTGTATTCTATCTGTTGATGTGTTGGGCATAAGAGGTAGGTACCAATATGTTGGTTTTAATAGTTTCTTTTTCCTAATTCCTTTCTTAATAAGCTCTTTCTCATTCTATTTCTAACACTTATACCTGTTGCAAACTGGCTTGGACAGAAGAGCCCAGGTACATTCTTCACTCACATCTGTGCTTGTCACTGAGGATGTTTTCCAGACACTCTGGGCTTTTTCACTCTTTGTCCATAGCCTCCCAATCTCAGACTCATGCTGCTTGCCAATCACCATTGCAAATGTCTTGGATTTCTCTCTTTTCCATCTGCCTCTTCCAGGATGCTGCCTATATTTACTGCTTACTGATTGCCTTGTTTCCTTCTTAAGCCATTCCCTGGGGTGATGGATAATTACAAGATAATAGTGTTTTCCAAACTCACTAGGGCAGTTGCACATATGAGCTTGGCAGTTGAAACAGCATGCAAAAGACCTGTAGAGACTCAAGGCAGATAAAGCTCCAACAATGAGGGGGATGGTAGACATGAAGCCCTACCTTATGGCTGCTGAGGAAGGAAAAATCTGCTTGCTTTAAAAATATGACCTTGGTTGGTTGATTATGCTCTAGTGGAAGTCAGCACATCCAAGAGTATACTCAAAGCAACAAGTCTAATTAATGGTGGAGGGCCAGGGCAGTGGGAGGAGATAGACAAACAGGGGAGTGGGTGATTATGACCTTATGACCAAAATACATGGTATGAGGTTTTCAAAGAACTAATAAAAATAAAAGATTCTTGAGATTAAAAAAAATGAAGAATAAAATAATACCATCTTAAATGATGCCACACAGGCGTTTGTTTTTCAGGCTTTCCTAGAGCCCATACGGCTTTCATAATCAGGAAATGTTGAAAGCATTCACATGCCATGCTGCCTTTAACATAAATACAATCAGACTGATTTGGTTTTTATTTAAATGTTATTAAAATGTGATTAAAATTATCTAAGGCAATTTATTGCTCCAATAGTTTCAATATCCAATTTGTTAAAATATACTTTTTGAGGAAGTAATTTATTCAAACTGATAATTCAGCTCATTAATTATTGTATCTTCAAAACTGCAGTTTTTATAAATATGCTGATTGAAAGACCCTACAGACCCCCTCCCCCAAACCCGCAGCTAGCATGCTCCCTGGGAGAACGTCCTGTTTGCTTAAAAGATTCTCAAGATCAGCAGCTAGCCTGCTCTCATGAGGACATCCCATTCGCTTAGGAAAGCAGGATGTCAACAAGATAGGATGACTGCAGAGCAGGATATCTATAAAGATAGGACAAAGCAGGATGGCTGAAAAACAGGATACCTATAAGATAAGAACCGGAGATCTATTGCCAGACACCCATGCTGGGAGAGGAAAACCATTCATGCCCCCTGCCTCATTCCGACCGATCAATAACCACGCTTTTCTGCTTCTGTAAAACTTGCTTTTTGCTGCCCTCTGCCCCATAAAAAGCCCTCCTCCCAGCCAGCAGGCGCGCAAGTCCTCCGAAAGACTTTGCGGCCGCAGGTACCTGTGTTTACTCATTAAACCTCTTGCGTTTTGCATCCCTGTGGTCTCGGCCTGTTCCTTGGCTTCGGGGAGGTCTCCCCCTGAGAGAGAAGGTCCTCTTCGAGGGTCTTTCACTGATGTGGTTGTTTTCACAATGTCAAACTAAACACCTGGTGGGCAACAATTGTCATCACACTTTTCTGACTTGAGTATTACTGGATTATACTTAAAGACTTAAAATTCAATATTTCAGTTCAATGGAGCAGAGTGGAACTATTTTACATTGCCCTTATTTTAAATAACTTTTTTCTTTAAAAAAAAAGTATTCAGTCCTTATAAAACACTTCTCTGGGCAGCTTTAATTTTTAATTTAAAGAAGTCTTGTATTTATTAGACAGGACTTAAGTTTTCATGCCATAACGACAAAATACTAAAGTGACATGTACTATTTATAGTGATATTTTATTTGTGCTCCAATAAGCAAATCTTGCCTGAGGATCAAAGTGCAAAGCTAGTCACACTAGTCAGTCACACAGGCCAGGCAGTGGTGCACACACCTTTAATCCCAGGAGCCACACTAGTTAGCCATAGAGGCTGAGCAGTGGTGGGACATGCCTTTAATCCCAGCACTAGAGAGAAATTTAAGACTGGAGGAGACAGGAGCTTAGGGTCTGAGTCACCAGTCAGTCTGAAGTCACACTGAGGAGGATAGGATCACCCAGCCTTGATAGAGGTAAGAACTCTCTAATGGTTGACTGCTTGGCTTTATTGATCTTCAATATCTGTCTTTGTGTTTTTATTATTCATGCCACTATTGTTTCAATTTTTATTTGTTTTAGTTTCCTATCACTTATAGTATGTAAAGAGTTGATTTTTTTGTTTTGTCATGGTAGTGTTATTAGACACAAGCATAAAGGAGAAAAGTAATTTAGGAGAGCAAACATTTAAAAGATACTGTCAGTGCCCACAGTGTATAAACTGATTGGAAAGTGAGGACAACTTATTCACATGGATTTGTTTCCATGCACATGACTCTATCTCAATCAGATAGTGAACTTATATAAATATTAATGATTTAAAGGTCTGTACTAAATTCTTGGAAAAATTATTTTCTGATCTTTTATAAAGCAGGTCAATTTCAAGTATTCACTTGTATTTTTTTTTTTTTTTTTGGTTTTTCGAGACAGGGTTTCTCTGTGGTTTTGGAGCCTGTCCTGGAACTAGCTCTGTAGACCAGGCTGGTCTCGAACTCACAGAGATCCACCTGCCTCTGCCTCCCGAGTGCTGGGATTAAAGGCGCGCGCCACCATCGCCCGGCTTCACTTGTATTTTTAAAATATAAAATTATAGGTTTATGGTAACGAAACACTGTTTTTAAAATTTATTCTGCAAATATGATAAAATTCTTTCATTTTCATGGTTCTTTATGGTTATAAAGAACTTCATCTAGAATGTACCTCAGTCTCCAAAGAGTCTTGTAAACTCCAAATGACTCTTCATGAAAAATATTCCAAAAAAGATCATAAAGTCCTATCACTATTACTATGTAGTAACCTTCACTTAGTTTCCAATTTTTTCACTCATGCCTGTGTTCTTGATTCTGTGTTGTGCTGTCTCTCTTTACATTTAGTTAAAGAATGATCGTGGTCATGTAGAATGTAGAAATCTTCAGAAAAGTCTGATGGCAATAGTGGATATGTTGCCTGAACGGGTTGTCTCCTGGGATCAGATTGATGACTACTCCATTGGTCACCAGAGAGTCTTCATTCTGAAGGCTTTTGTAACTGTTGGAAACAGATGCAGAGACCCACTGCCAAATGTTAGCCCAGGCTCAGGCAATCCTGCTGAAGAGAGGGAAGAAAGATTGTAGAAGCCTGAGGGGTCTAGGACATTACAAGAAAACCCAGAGACACGACCAACCAGGCTCATAGGAGCCCACAGAGATTCAAACTACAACCAGGGAGACTGCCTGGGATGTACTTAATCCCTCTATATATATATGACTGTTGTGTGGCTTGGTCTACTCATGGCAGTGGGAGCAGAGGTGCCTTGCCCAGCCTTATAATCAGGGGAGGTTCTTATTCTTACCAAAACTTGATATGCCATGCTTTGGTGATACCCATGGGAGGTTTGCCCCTTTCTGATCAGACATAGAGGAGGAGTGGATTTGGTGGAGAAAATAGGAAGAGAGGCGCCAGTAGAAACTGCATTGGAATATAAAATAAGTAAATCATAAAATAACAAATCATAAAAATCTTAAATGCAAAATTAAACTCTGAATCCTTTAGAATGAAACAATATATTATACTGTTTTATGTACTAGGTTTTTTTTTCTTTTGGACCATGAACCAGCTCCCAAATCACAGTACAGAGATTCTTAGTCATAAATTTGGCCTAACAAGCTTAGGCTTGTTCCTGGCTAGCTCTTTTACCTTAAATTAACCTGTTTCTCTTTATCCTCTTTATCTATCATTTGGCTTTGGGCTTTTTATTTATTTATTTTTATTTTATTTATTTTTTTTTTTTTTTGTTTTTCGAGACAGGGTTTCTCTGTAGCTTTGGAGCCTGTCCTGGAACTCCCTTTGTAGACCAGGCTGGCCTCGAATTCACAGAGATCCGCCTGCCTCTGCCTCCCGAGTGCTGGGATTAAAGGCATGCGCCACCACCGCCCGGCTGGCTTTGGGCTTTTTATCTTCTTTCTATATATTTCACTTTCTGCTTACTGCTGCTGCCTGGCTGGACCCATTCTCTTTGCCTTCTCTCTTTCTAGATTTCTTCTCCTATTTATTCTCTCTGCCCACCAGCCTTGCCTATCCTTCCTTTGTCTCACTATTAGTGGTTCAGCTCATGATTAGAACAATCAGGTATGCCTTAGGCAGAGCAGGTGAAACAAATGCAATATGTCTTCACATAGTTAAACATCTTTACATAGTTAAAGCAATATTCTGCAGCATAAACAAATGTAACACTTCTTTATATACTTAAAATAATATTCTACAACAGTATTAGATTTCTCTTTATAATTAGGGAACTCTTTTATCTATATGGAACTATTTCTGATATTAATACATTCTTTTATTTTAAGTTTAAAACTTTTTTATTAAAAGAATTTACAGACTCAGAAATATTTCATGTTAACAATATTAAAATATAATTGTATTTTCATAGCAGGTTCATAGGACATGCAAAAATATACAACTCAGTATTTGCATACTCAATCCTTGGATAGGGTCAACAATATCATGAGTGGTCACAATAGCATTATCTTTTCATTGGGGCTGATGCTGCCTGTCAGAGTGAGTTCCTGGAAATGCATACTTGATATAGTACTTCAGGTACTTCTCTTTAGTGGAAAAGAGATTGCCACTGCCTTATCTACTCTGAATGCATTAGTAATCACTAATCATGGGCATGGACACCCTTATATTGGTTGTGGATTTGCCTTTGTTGTATGCAGTGAAACTGTTCCTTTAATACTATTCAATAATCTCAACATTTGACCAGTAAATTTCAAAGGATTTCACAATCAATTCAAAAAAATTTTATAAAAATTGCTAGACTTTCTAGTCATTGTAGCACCTTGGTAAAACAATACAGAATGTTAGAATGTACTAACAGACTCAGTCAAATGGCCAACACAGAACCAACACCCTTTGGAAGGATACTCTGATGTTCTGAATGAGAAATATTCAGCATTGACTTGGGTATTCGAACAATTGGTCCCCAGTTGGTGGTTCTATTTGGAAAGGTTGCAGAACTTTTAGGTGCTAGAGCTTTGCTGGAGGAAGGATTCTGTGTTTTGTGAGTTTATAGTCTCATACCACTTTTTGTTTCCTGCTGCGGATAAAAATGTTCTCTCAGAGCTTCTTACCACCATATGTACTACTACTATGTGTGTCTTACTATTATTATGGAATCTCTTCCTGTGAATCTGCAAGGAAAAATAAACGCTTTCTTCTATAAGCTGTGTTTGTTCATGGTATTTTATCACAACAATAAGAAGTAACTAAAGCTTACTACATTATGATTTACTATGATGCATTTGTACGTAAGCAGAGGCTGTATTTTATTTCCTGGCCACCCGGAGTTGAATAATCACACAGGAACTATATTAATTACACCACTGCAAATTATGCCAATAACTCACGCATATTTCTAGTGAGCTCTTACATCTTAAATTAGCCCATTTTTATTATTATGTGTATCGCTACAAGTCTGTGGCATACCAGAAAGGTTCCAGCAGCAGTGTCTTTTTCCTTCAAAAGCTACATGGCATCTCCCTGACTCAACCTATATAGTTCTGTTCAGATTTCCTACCTGACTTTACTCTGCTAAGTGACTGAACTAAACTGCTTTATTCATCAACCAATAAAAGAACATCCTACGTAATCTCCCATTTTTGTCTAAATAAAAAGTAAGGTTTTAACATTAACATACTAAGATTACATATAAAAAAAGTCATCAAGCAAGAATAACAGTTACAACATATTTAGTCTATTTGTATCTGGCAAATTTAGAGAAAATATTCTATCATCTATTTTATTTTTGTTAGTCTAAAGTTTCATATCTAATTTATCTTTTAACTTAACTAAGGAAAACTATAACTATCTATTTTTAACTCTTTAAAAACCCCTGAAGGATATACTATTATTACCTAAGTAAACACGAAGTGTATAATAAGCAACATCCAAATTTCTAGAATTGACAGAGATATCTTCCTGCCTAGACAGTCGCTCAAAGTTCTTCTGTAATTTTGGGGCATCCATCTTCATCCTGCAAGCCCACAGTATATAGCAGACTTTTCCATGAAGTGGGAAATTTGAAGATCTATTCTGTCTTGTAATGGCAAAGTTTATTAGTGCTTTTTTTGGTGTCTTGCAGAATGTCTGGCAGATTCTTTCATAAAGCAGGAACCCTGAAGGACTGTCTCACTGTCTTTATGCAAGTTCAGCAGTCATTTTTCTGTGGGTCCTGCATGTCCAGTTCATACAGGATACCTTCAATCAGTTAAGGCAAGAGCAGTTTCTTGCCCAAATGGCTAGTCTTGTCACATTAAAGACAATTTCCATAACAAGTTTTTTAAATGGCAATCAACCTCTTGAAGTAGATTGGTGCCACCTGAAGCAGATATGTCTCACGTCAAGAAAAGTCTTAAGTTCTTAAAACCTTTTAAATGCCATATACTGTAGGTCTTTGAGGCATTGAATTCATCTAACTGAAATGTTTCTCTATATATCTAGAAAACATAACTAACATGACTAAAAGTTTGATTATTATAAATGACTATTAGCCTCTATTTCTTAATTATACAATACAGTTTTAAAATGAGCTGCACAAACACAATAGCTTAAACAAGAAGAGAAATACATATATGCAGCATAACAAAATCAAGCTTATATTTGTATCAGTAGACCAAGATCCATGTCAATGAAAAGTATTCATGTCTATATCATTTGTAAATAAGCAACAACAAATGTTCTGATATCATTACTCCAGAAAACATGGTTATGAGTACTGTGGTTATAAAGGTGACCTGCGGGTGAAATTAGCATAGATTCCCAAGTTAGACTTTAACTACAGTCTTTCATGGCCTTGGTGTAATAATAAAAATTAAATGTTCCATGGGGGAGGGTTGAACTGGGGAGGGGAGAGGCAGGGTAGGAAGCAGAGAAAAATGTAGAGCTCAATAAAAATCAATAAAAAAAATTATAAAAAAATTAAGTGTCTGAAATAATTTCAAGAACATACTGACTATATATTTATAGGGTGATATTTTGATGCATATGCTAATTTGTGATACAAAGCTCAGGTCTAGCATCCTTGTCTTCTCAAGCATTTTTTGTGTCTTGATGGTGCTGTTTCAGTTTGAAGCTGAAATGTTCCCAGATGGTAGTACTGTTTTGTCAAATGATGGAAACTCCAGGAGACCAAGCCAAGATGGGTAATGAAAGTCTGTGGGGGAAGGTGTCTGGAGGTCATAGCTTACCTCATTTTATCTCTCTGTTTCCCAGATACCATCAAAAAAGCCCACATTGTTCAAGGACACCTCCTTTGCCAGGATGTCTTAACCCAGACCTCCTGTTATAGGGCCAAGAGACTTGTCAAAAACAATGGTGAGTCAAAATGGATCTTTACTCTTTCTAGTTTTTTCTCTTTGATACTTGTCTCAGAAACAACAAAAAGGGAAAGCATAACTAAGAGACAAAACACTCAAAAATTGTTTCTTGCTGATTTTTGAAATATACAGAACATTCTCAGTATGTATAGCCCCTTCCCATGTAATAAAAATCTGAAACTTCTGTCTTCATGTCACTATGACTTAGTGTGTTTTAATCAACATTCCATATACTGTTGACTCAGACTTTGGTAGTCATTGATTCTTTGTGTAAAACTCATCACTTTATTTTACACAGGTATCCCAATTAGAATTTATCTGATAATTTATGTAATTAAAGTTAAAAATTTTCAGGATTATCACAAAGAGGATTCTCTAAATTCATATTACCACATTCAGCAGTTTGATAGGTGTTTATTAAATGTAGTCATTTGTCTAAAATAGTGTGTGCTAGTTTTCTTTAGTGCAAACAGACATCATATATATGCAATCCATTAATATATAAACATCAAAGTTCCTAAAATTCCTTTCCCAATTATTTTTATCATCCATAACTGGATATTAAAAAGTCAACTAATACTCTGTTGTTCCTATGGTAATTGTTTACTTTTATGCATTAGTTCTTAATTTGCATTTTTGAATTCAATTCAAATCCAACAATTTGAATTCTTATTTATCTACAAACTCTATCTTCTCCATATATAGCTGTTTTCCCAGCAGTTGGGTGAGTATGGGAAATATTAATAAGAGAAAAACTCCTTCAACAGGTGGAATTGAGGTCTAAAAGAGTCTTGTATTCTTTTAAAATGCTTTTGCTACAAAAGAGGTTATATAACTTCTTACAAGGTTAATGCTCTTCTCCCTGGAACCTGGCATAGCTCCTGAGATGAAACACACAGAATTAGTGGCTTCTGAAATACTGTAGAACATAGGATTTCCTCCTTCCTCCTCAAGTCCCTACTCAGCTTCTAGCATCTTGCAGCAATTATCACGCAGGCTTTTCTGCTACCTTCCTGCTATGGAGGGCTCAGTTCTTGCCACCACTCAGACCTGGGGTCTGACTATCAATTCATTTGTCTGTCTTCTGATGTCAGATTAGCTCTGTCAGACAATTTCAGTTCTCAGAATCAAAATGAACCTGGGTCTTCAGTTGAAGGTTTTCCTTACTGAGAAATATGAGTGCTGCCCTTAAGCTAGACTTGAAACCAGAGGTACCAAACCATTATTTATTACATATTTCCATGTTTTCAGTCTTTCCCAATGTGGATGAGCTGATGTGATGGTTTTTTCCTGATAGCCATGAAAATTTGTCTCTCTGCATTTCTATTTGATTTCTCTTAATTGATTTTGCTAACTCATTTTAGGTCATTCTTCCTATTTTTAATTTTTTGGCATTGATTCTTTAATGACATGGATATATTTAAAATAGTTGATTCATATGTTGTGCTATAATAGCCATCATAACTATCCTTTATTTCATGTTAAAGGGCAGCATTTTGTTCTGATTAATACCGACAGTTTTTTAAGTGTTTTGTGATTTTGTAAATATAGGAAACCAAACATTTTATAATATATAATACGAATTTCAGCAATATTTGATTCTCTTTTTGATTATGAATCATTTGTTGAATCTGTCTCTGTTATAGATAGTGTCTTAAAAGTTTCTTTTCTACTTTTATTTTCAAGCCTGGAATTTTAGGAGTCTCCCGTGTGTCTGTATCACTTAATGGTCAGGTAGTGATTTGCACAGAGGTTATTTCTAGAGCACATAGTTCTGTAATGTCTACATGACCTGTGAATGGATTTGTGTGTGGTTTGGGAAGTGCATTCAAAGTTCAGCTGCTATCTAAGCCTGCTGCTGCTTTTACTTCCCTCAGGGTACTCACAGTTCTTTCTGGAACGTGGACATAATTTCCCAGTCAGGAATGAGTCTTTAGACAATTTATTTGACCCTTCTAAGTCTTTCTTATTTTCTGACTCTCTTTGATGACATTTTGATTGAACCACGGCTTGCTCTATCTGACCTAGCAACCTCAGAACATTGAATTTTCTACAATCATGACTTACTGGGCCTTCATGTGCATTAAAAATGACATCAAGAATTACTTTTGCCCTCTTTCTAAAATTCAGGTTTATCCTCTGCCATGTATATGCTGCTAGATTTCATGGAAAGGCCTTTTCCTATGTTAAGGAATATGTCACATGCACATACACAAACACACACACACACACATGCACACACATACCCATGAGAGACAGGGTTTTGTGTTTCTTCTTTACTTCAGTACATTTTCTCTCTACATATTTTTAAATAACTGTATTTTTAAGTACTTCTTTTATCTATAATATGTATCAGTATTATATAATATATTACATATAATATAAATTATGTATAATAATGATATGTGATATATAATATTTCAATTCATATCAAAGACAGAATTCAATATATATTCATTTTCTTGACCCCTAAATTCATATGCTTTGTATCTTTTCAATTATGTTTTTTATGCTTTCTTAACTCAAAGCAATGAGGTCCATAAAAAGAGCAAAGTATTTAAAGAAAGTTCCTGATACTGAGTTTGTCTTACATTTCCTAATAGCACTATATTAACTTAAGTTTATATAGGGATGTAATTTTCTAAATCCTTCAAAACTTCTAATCATCTATAGGTCAGGGATATTTAAGGATGTCTGCACTTACTGTCAATTGCTTATATGTAATCCAGAATCCTGAAATTCACTAATCACTGAAAGGGAGTAGTCCCTCTTTTTTCTTTTGCTCTCTTTATTCTCTATTTGTGCTGTGTGTGAATGAGGAATTTGTGAGTGATGTCATATTTTTAACTACATTTTCTCACAAACATTTCTAGCAGAGATTCAGCATATGTTAAAAGGAAATCATGCTGATAAGATGTTAATATAGCAGTCAAAAATAACAAATTTTATATCAATCTTTAATATACTATTTGTTTTCAACTGTGGAAGTAGGTATCATCTAGCTGGAGACAGCTTTTCACAAAACTGTCATTCCTTATGGTGTTCATATGCTTCTAAATAGAGGAAATGTTTTACTCCTATTCTTGCAGAACTATGCTCAGTCACAGAAAATGAAACAATTTGTAAAACATGATTTTGCAAATGAATTACCACATTCCTTATGACTTAATTTGTTCTGACAATTTTTGTAGCAACGATGCGGTCTTCTCCTGACAAGCACAATTAGGTTTGGTGAAGCACCCTTATTTCATGTCTCTGAGAAAGTGACTCAAGTCAAATGAAGAAATATCTGTGACAAGACAGGCAGTGCACTAGAAAGACATGGTGAATTCAAGAAAATTAATGTTGAACTGGAATTCATAAAACATGAAATAACACCATAAACCACTATTATAAAAGTTTAAGCAACAACCTCTTTAAAATGCAATAGGCTGCATAATGGTGTGTTACCTTTTAGCTTTAAAGTGAGTGAGGACTGGGGAGGGCTTGAAGAGAAGAATAATAAAGTGTTCACTCACTCAGAGTTAGGAGAGACAAGGGCAGAAATTTTTCTATTAGACTACTAGAATTAGAAAATCCTAAAATCTTATATAAGGAGCATGTGGAAGAAGTTTCTTCAGAACTTGGTGACAGAAGTTACAAAATAATCCCACACTAGTGTAGATTTACATTTAATAAAGGTTGATTTATTTAGAGATCACTGTCCTAGATCAGAGTCCTCTGCACAAGTGAGAAACGGGAACCGAGTCTTGACGTGGGATTCCCCTCTGTATGCGGTGAATACCATTGGTTAATAAATAAACTGTCTTGAGCCTGTGATAGGATATATCAGAGCTAGGTGGAGAAAATTAAACTCAATGCTGGGAGGAAACAGTGCAGAGTCAGTAAGAAGCCACGAAGCCCTACAGGACACAGATGCAGGAACTTTGCCTGGTAAGCCACTGCCATGTGGCAATATGCAGATTAATGGATATGGGTTAAATTAAGATGTAAGAGTTATTTAATAAGAAGCTAGAGCTATTGGGCCAAGCAGTGATTTAATTAATACATTTTTTTGTGATTATTTCACTTCTGAGTAGCCAGGGACCAGGAAGCAGCCTCCTTACTACAGAGTCTAGCAGCAAAAAGTGAGAGCCAGAAGTAAGAAAGCAAGCACATGTTTTACAGCTGCATTTATAGTATAAGAGACCATGCCCAAGTGGTCTGGTATCTTAAAGGTTATTGGCTGAAGGACCTAAAGGAACTCCCACAGCACCTCACCCTTTTGTTTAAATAAGAGAGTTCCAAAAACAATGCAAAACTATATACACTAGGAACAGATATCAAGTAAGGGTTAGAATTACAACTAGCATAAACAATATTACGCAAGGAACATATGTTAAATGTTTTAATAAACATTTTATCCTAAGGAGTGTAAGTCTTTTTACTGGAAATGGCTTGGCTAGATCATCAGACAATGGTAACTATGACTATCTAATTTTTCAACCCCATCTAAGACCTGAGAAGGGAAATTATACTAATTGAGTAGTACTGAGTAGGCAGAAAGTGCAATCAAGCAGCTTCCAAAATGCACAGTAGATGACAGAGACAAATGGCTGCCTCAACAATCACCCAAAGTCTCATATGCAATGTTGAAGCATCCAATTTTTGCTAAGTCCTAGAGTAACTGACAGACCATTTTAGAGGCAGGAAAATTTCCAAAACCATCTTACCCTGTCTTAGCAATATCCGACAGTCTTTTTGTTTTAGTATTCTGCTGTCCAGTCTGGACATCGTGCACTTTGTCAGTGGCTGAGGCATAGGAAATTCCTTGCCTAAAGGTCAGTTGTGCCAAGAAGAAGTCAAACTCCAAGTGGAGTGTCTTTGGTGCTCATCATTCTCTCGGGAATAGATCAGTGCTGCCAGGAGCAATAGTGACTCATGTCAACAGATTCCTAAGTTATTTAAATGCAATATTCTAATGATCTTTGAAGTGGTTGAAGGCTACCTATCTATGCAGAATACAACCTCTATGTATCTAAAGAACCTAATTGGTCAAAAAAAGTATAACAAATATAAATGACTATTGACATGTAATACTTAATATCTATATAACTTAAAAGTTAAGATTTCACATCAGAATACTAAACAATCTTTAAATAACTGTGCAGAAAAGGAGGACAAAGGCCTCAAAGTGTAAACATGTATAAACATCTTTATCAGAGGTATAAATATACAACACAACATGATAAATATATCCTAAAATAGCATGAATATACAAAATGTCTTAAACAGAGGTAGAAACATGCATACATACAATCTGACAAAATAAGTTTGCATAGGTGTATAAATATAGTAAACAGAAATAGGAGCATATTGAACATAAAAATATAGTTTGAAAGTGTATCAATATATAAAATCTAATATAAATTATTCATAAATAAGAGCTCATAAGTATTCACTCTATTACTTATTATTATTATTATTAGTGTGAGTAAATTCACACTAATCTATCTCTTATCCAATTTAGTTTTCCCTCTGCTTTTGAGATCTTTGTGACTACATAATTTCAACCCTAACCCCCAAACCCATACATATAATATATAATACAAATTTTAGCAATATTTGATTCTCTTTTTGATTACGAATCATTTGTTGAATCTGTCTCTGTTATAGATAGTGTCTTAAAAGTTTCTTTTCTACTTTTATTTTCAAGCTTGCATATCCCAAATGCAAGATATTCATCAGTATGGGTATAGGGTAGGGCCATTTCAGGTTCCCTATCCTCAGCTGCCCAAGGAACTAACTGGGGACATCGCCCTGGACACCTGGGAGCCCCTCTAAGTTCAAGTATCTTGCCAACCCTAATATAGCTCCCTTAATTAAGATATATAATTCCCTGCTCCCATATCCACCCTTCCTTTATCCCAACCATCCCATTTCCCCAAGTTCTCCCCATCCTCCCCTTCTCACTTTTCACTCCCCATCTCCCCTTACCCCCATCCCACCCCACCCTCAAGATCCCAATTTTTTGCCTGGCAATCTTGTCTACTTCCCATATCCAGGAGGATAACTGTATGTTTTTCTTTGGGTTCACCTTCTTATTTATCTTCTTTAGGATCACAAATTATAGACTCACTGTCATTTATTTATGGCTAGAAACCAATTATGAGTGAGTATTTGGAGTTCTGTCCAGAACATTGTAAGAAGGTACACCATTTCCACAATAGTACCAAAATCCTGTATCATAGTTGTGCTATTAGGTCATGATGCCATATAAACCAGGTGGAGTTGTTGTTGTGGGGCCCCATCTTCTTCCTGGAAGTTTCAAAGATTACTGCAGGAAAATCTACTGTTCAAAGTTGAAAACTTAACATTATTCATATAAACATATATTCAGCAAAAGATACAATATAGACAAAATGGACATGAAGAAAAGTGAAATATTTCCTTAAAATCTATCTTCTTTCTGTCCCATACCAGAAGGCTCCTGACAAAAGAGAGAAATTCTGAATTTTTCTTTTAACAACATGTTTGGATTTAGAGAAGGATAGACATTGTCCATCTCCAAAGCTAGCTCTGATTTTTAAGTAGAGATGTATACATGTCCAGATAATAAAATTTTACCGTGCAGATGACAGAGCACCATAAGTCAGATTTATCATTGCTTGTTGATTCTTTCTTGATAGTTATCCTTTTATCTTTAGTCATCTAGATGTCCAAGGTCTCTTGACTCTTTGAAGATGAATATTTTCCTTCAAAGACAAAACATAACCCTGCCCCAACCAACCCAAGTTGTTCTCTTTTTTAAGAGGTTTCTCTTTTTCATATCAAATCTTTATTAATTTTAATGGTATCCACATATTTTCATCTTCTTTGAAAATAAGAGTGAAACCCCTTCCCCAATGTAGCACATCTCCTGAGTTCCATTGTGAGGTCAGAGCATCTTTGAAATATACCAGTTGATTTAATTCAGAAGTTTTTTTTTTCTATTATCCAATGTCTCTCTGCTGCTGTTGTACCTTTCTCATTAGTGTTAAGAAAATTCAAGGTAAATAAAGAATTATGCAATTTATTTCTGGAGGTATTTTCCATCCCTTTTTGTTTAACATTTCCTTTATACTTCAATTTAATCTTTCTATAACTGCCTGACCTGTAGGATTTTGTGGTAAACCTGCAATATGCTTTATATTATAATAAGAAAAAAACTGTTACATCTTCTTAGATACATATGTTGGACCATTGTTTGTCTTTATTGTGCAGGTATACCCATAATGGCCATAACTTCTTATAAATACGTGATTACTGAATCAGCCTTTTCTGAGCTTAGGGCAGTTGCCCATTGAAATCCTGAATAAGTGTCAATGGTATGGTGTACATATTTTAATTTTCCAAATTCTGTAAAGTGGAACACATCCATCTGCCAGATCTCATTCCTTTGAGTACCATGTGGGTTACTCCCTGCAGGAAATGGTGTTTGGTTACAGAAAGAACAAGTAGGACATCTTTTTATAAGCTACTTAACTAGTTGCCATGTGATAGAAAACTCTTTTTTAAAACCTTTGCTATTGACAGGATGTATCTTATGAAATTCTGAGGTGTTCAGCACACTTCCAATCAATAGTCAGTCAATTTCTGCAGTGCCTCGAGCTGGGGACCTGGCAGGCCCATATGGGATCAGATGTGTGTTATGTACATGGGACAAAGCCTATTCCTGATTATATATATTGAACCTGAATGAATAATAAAGTCAATTCTGTATCATTGGTATAAATTCAGTGGTTTCAATATGCAAGACAACTTTTTCTGCATATTGAGAATCAGTAACTACATGGAGAGTTTCTTAAAAATCCCTTAGTACCATAAGAATACCATATAATTCTGACTTTTGGACAAAATTATAAGGATTTTGTTCCTCCATATTTAATTATTTAGATTTGTAACCTGCTTTTCCTGATTTATTGGCATCAGTATAAAATCTATGGGCTCCAGTTATTGATTAATCATGTACAGTTCAGGGAAGAATCCCTGTAGTTATCTTTAAAAGATTATTACTTTTTCACTTTTGGGAAAATTAATTTTTCCAAAAAATTAGGACAAGCTCTTTTGCATGTTTCATTGTCTTCCCATAATTTTTTAATTTCATTAGCAGTAAAAGAAGCTACCATCTCTGCTGGGTCTATACCTATTGGTTGACCAAGTCTCAATTTTCCTTTTATAATTAGTTAAGAGATTTTTCTACAAAAGTTCTTAATTTCTACTTGGTTTATATGTTAAAAAGATCCAATCTAAGATAATATCTTCCCTTTGAATTAAAATTTCTATAGGGGAAATTCTAGAAGGCAATATGACTAGAGTACAATTAAGATTTGGATTCACTCTATGAGCATGTGACTCCTACAATTTCTATTCAATGACCATCAATTCTTTTTCTGCTTCAGCTGTTAATTTCCTTGGAACTAACCAAGTCTTTGTCACCATCTAACGTATTATTTAAATGAACTATTAGATCAGGTGTTATCCCAATAGTTGGTGGTAGACTTGAAATGTCTCCTATCAATCTTTGAATGTCATTAAGATTCCACAATCATTCTTTCCTAATTTGTCCCTTTTATGTTCTAATTTTTGTAAGCCTATTTTGTAACCTAGGTAATTGACAGAGTCTCCTCTTTGTATTTTTTCAGGAGCAATTAGAATCCCCATTTAAGCAAAACTTTCCTTACTTCTTCAACCATTCGTTCTAAAATATCTGCATTTGAGTCAGATAACAAAATGTCATCCACGTAATGGTAAATTATAGGTTTAGGAAATTGCTTACATATTATTTCCTATGGCCAACTTTAAAATCATTGGCAACCCTAAAATGGCTCCCTTAATTAAGATATATACTTCCCTGCTCCCATATCCACTCTTCCTCCATCCCAACCATCCCATTCCCCCAAGCTCTCCCCATCTTCCCCTTCTTACTTCTCTCTCCCCATCACCACTTACTCCCACCCACCCCCACCCCCAAACTCTCAATTTTTGTCTGGTAATCTTGTCTACTTCCAATAACCAGGAGGATAACTACATGTTTTTCTTTGGGTTCACCTTCCTATTTAGCTTCTCTAGGATCATGAACTATAGGCTGAATGTCCTTTATTTATGGCTAGAATCCACTAATGAATGAGTACATACCATATTCGTCTTTTTGGTCTGGGTTACCTCACTCAGGATAGTGTTTTCTATTTCCATCCATTTGTATGCAAAATTCAAGATGTCATTGTTTTTTACCGCTGAGTAGTACTCTAATGCGTATATATTCCACACTTTCTTTATCCATTATTTCACTAAGGTCCCAGGTGTCCAAGGAGATGTCTCCAGCTTATTCCTTGAGCAGCTGAGGGGGGGGGCACCTGAACTGGCCCTATACTATAGCCACACTGATGAATATCTTGCATATCAACATAGCACCTTCATCTGGAGATGGATGGAGATAGAGACAGAGACCCACACTGAAGCACTGTACTGAGCTCCCAAGGTCCAAATGAGGAGCAGAAGGAGAGAGAACATGAGCAAGGAAATCAGGACCGTGAGGGGTGCTCCCACCCACTCTGACGGTGGGGCTGATCTAATGGAAACTCACCAAGGCCAGTTGGACTGGGACTGATGAAGCATGTGATCAAACCGGACTCTCTGAACATGACGGACAAGGAGGGCTGATGAGAAGCCAAGGACAATGGCACTGGGTTTTGATTCTACTCCATGTACTGGCTGTGTGGGAACCTAGTCTGTTTGGATGCTCACCTTCCTAGACCTGGATGGAGGGGGGAGGACCTTAGACTTCCCACAGGGCAGGAAACCCTGACTGCTCTTTGCACTGTAGAGGAAGGGAGAGAATGGGAGGAGGGAAAGGGTAATAGGAGGAGGTGTAATTTTGTAATAATAAGAATAAGAATAACAAAAAATGGAAAAAGCAAATGACAGTAATAACAATTAATAAATAAGGGTCCTTTAATTTGAAAAAAATAACATTATTGGCAAAAGCATTCCCTGTGGGAGGATGGTCTATTATTATGTTTTAGTAGCCTGAAAATTATTATAAATAGGCACTGTAAGGCAATTTTTTCTCTATTGTTTTCCTATAAAGGCATAGTGAAGAAACAATCCTTTAAACCAATAACTATAAGAGATTATTTTTTTGGAATAAAGAAGTCAGAGGAATTCCGGATTTTAGAGAGCAAATAGGTTGGATAACCTTGTTGACAGCTCTTGGATCTGTCACCATTCTCTATTTTCCAGTTTTCTTTTTAACACCAAATTCAGGAGAAATCCAAGGGCTGGTTGATTCTTCAATACGGTAAGCATCTAGTTGCTCCTGTACCAGCTTTTCTAAAGCCTGCAGTTTGTCTTCTATTAAAGGCCATTGTTTTCTCAGATAACCATTTTAAAAGCAAGGCTATTAGTACCTTGGAAGGCTTGCTAGTTGCTTTGTGTTCTTTTACAGCCTGAATGGCTGGTGAACTTTGTTTATAATATCAGAATATTTTTCCCAGAAACATGGGTTTGGGGGACTGCAGGTATGTTAACCTGAGTATTCCATTGCTGCAATAGGTCATGACTCCATAAATTCACTGTAATATTAGTTACATATGGTTTCAGCCTTCCTTTTTGTCCTTCTGGCCCTATACATTCAACCCACCTTGTGCTTTGTTTCACTTGAGGTAGAGTACTAATTCCTAGGAATTGAATGGCCTCTTGAAGAGGCCATTTTGGATGCCAAGATTCTGGAGTAATGATAGTGATGTCCACGCCTGTGTCTAGCAATCCCTCAATTACAATGCCATTTACATGCACTCTTAGATTTGGTCTTTGATCATTTATAGAAGTCTGCCAAAATATACGTTTTCTGTTTTCTACTGACTTTTTGACTCATCCTCCAGGTTTATTCCACCATCTATAATGGTATGGTTTTTGACTGTAGGCACTGGATTGTTTAATTTTCCTGGCTAGACATTTTCTCTACAGTGACTGGGAATGACTGGACCTTGTTTGACATCAGGGCCAGCAAGAGACTCCCCAAGGAGATTTCCAATGGTATCAGGTTGCCTTCTCTGTCTCTTGTTGACCTACATTCATTAGTCCAATGTCAGCATTTGCCATACCTCCTACATATACCAGAATGTTGAGTCCTACTATTCTTGCCATTCCTAGAGGATACATTATTCCTAGGAATTCTTAGTTTACATTCCCTTCTTAGATGACCTATTCTTCCACAATTAAAACATTTGACATTTTGGTGTCTCCTCATACCAATGGAAATCAGTTCTCCTATCCAAGCTTCAGTTCAAGTGTTTCAACATTCTTTGTATGCAAGATCCATTCATCTATGGGTGCTGATCTAACCTTTAAAGGCCCAAGGATTTTCTTACATTCTAGGTTGGCATTTTCAAAAGCCAAGTATTCAATGAGTACACCTCTAGCTTCAGGGTCTGTTACACCTACTTTTACAGCCTTAATCATTGCCTTACTTCCAGGAGAAAACATCCTTCAAAAAAGTGTCTCCAAGAACAAAATGGAATCTTTCTAGACATTTTATCTTAGCACAGATTTTATTTTCTTATTTCATCCTTCTATAAATGTAGCAAACAAATTACTTTTTCTTATAAATCACCCAGTCTGATGTAGATTATAAAAACATTAATTGAATAAGACACCATCCATTCACACACACCCAGAAGCATTAAAAACCTCAGAAAGTATTCCTCAAAGCATTTACTGCACTTGGAATTTCATATGCAGTGCCTGAGTATCTGATCAGTATCTCTCTGCTTTGTAAACATGGAGCTTCCAGAATGGTTAAGACCATATATGGTTTGCTTGTATTTGAAAGTTCTCTCCTTTAAGTCAAACTAAAACTTATTAAACTGCATGTGATCAGCTGGCTCTACTATTAATAGTTCATATGATCAAACATTTGAACTTGACAGTATCTCCAAAGGAGAATGGTGAGAGTTATTAGACTCTCACCTGATATTCCAGTCATCTCTTCTTGATATCTAATCTGGTTTTGTCTAATTGTATTGGTCTTTGTGTCTCAAGTTGTATAACAGTGTATAGTCTGGGAGAGGCTGCCGCAGCAACCATCTCTGAAGCAATGAGAAAGTCAGCATCCATGCTTGATAAAGATTTTCCCTTTTTACTCCAAGGTCATATATGATTCTGTCAATTATCCCTCACACATGCTCTGTAAGCAAGTCCAATAAACTCATTGGTTCCCATGGGTGATCTATGAAGAAATCATACTTTGGTTTATCTTTGGAACCTTCACAGGAAGGATTGCACATTGTTTGCCACAAAGAAGATATTTTAACAATAGTTCAACAAATTTTCTCAATTTCTAGAATATGTGTTACATATACACAAATGCACACACACACAAATTTAAAATATAGAATAAATGAGTTGTTGGTTCCAGTTTCTGGAATCATCTTCTACATTGGAACCATTCTTTCATGAAGAACCCAAATTCTTTCTTTAAAAGCTTCCTGCTCTACAGTTTTCCTAATAGAACATTTTTTTTGTAACCAACCATTTATAACATACATCATTGCATTTTGGGGAGAGGTACTGTGTGTGCTGACTATGGATTTTTCCTCTTTGTGTGTTGTTTTACCTGCACAGTTGCCCCTTCCCCAAAGTTTTAAAAGAATTTCTTTGAAAGGGTATCTTTTTCTATTTCTAGGGATTAAATAAAAATTTAGTGATACATAGCATTTGTGGACAGGTTTAGTAAAATTTATTGAGTACTATTTGAACTAAATAAACTTTTAAACTTTTACATAATCCCTTATTGAGATAAGTAAATATATCACAAAATAATACACCTCATAGCAAAGAGTTTTCATCAAGGCATTATTTAAACACTGCACCACCATTTTCTTTATTGTAGGAAATGTGAGACTATATCCACCACATAAAATAATCTGTAAAATACTAAAAAATAACCATATAATGGATTAGTGGGCAATTATCAGTTTTGCATTTTTGAAAAAACAACAGTACTCTTAGAATATTAATAAAAGTAAACCTATTGGAAGTTATTTGTTTACTAGCATAGCAGACTCACATTTTTACTATAAATGTTATTTGGTTTGCATATGTGTATGTGTAGTCTATGTATATGTTGACACAAACATGTGAATGTGAGTATTTATCACATGTGTGCATGTGTTTCAATGAGCTCCATGGGTGGTCCTTCGTAAGATTCATAATGTAGATATCTATATAGTTCTAAGAATGACTAAGTATTTTTTCAATAGAGCATGTAAGTCATTCAAAAGCATGGTAATATCTAGAATACTGGATGCTACAGTAAGAAGAGAATTGCACTGAGTGATTCTGAGTTGAGTAAGGCTTTGGAGAACTTCACTGTCAGTGTTATTAACACCTGGTAGCTCTTTGGATTTCCATGGATGATTAAATCAAAGACCTTCTGTGATCAACTCACTTTTGGAAGCACCAATGACTCACCAAACTTGAGATTGATTATTCCTGACTAATTTCAGTAAATTTAGTTCCATTATTTCTGAAGATACTTGAGTAAAAATAGTTTACCATCTCTTTGTAATACATATACCCTCTTTTCTTGATTTCCACCCTACCTCACATTGGTTAATTTTCAAGTCATATCACAATCTCTTGCTACAAACTGCATCAACATTTTCCTGAACTGTTGTTCTCCAAACATTGAAACTGATTTCATTTAAAATTCTCCAGTCACAACTAATACATGAACATCATTAAATGTTGTTGTTCCAGGAAGTTTTGCCAGAAGGGATTATAGTATGGAGCAGAAATAAATTAAACCTGAAAGCCAGAAACAATCTTTGCCTCCTTACAACATGGCCTCCAGGCTCATAATTTGTTACTAAAGCCTATTCTTCACCTCACAGCCTTTGTCTTCCATTCCGTTCTGGGAACAAAGTAGCCAAAGGAGATTGCCATATATTTAACATAAAATAAAGGTCTGCTAGAAACAAAATGAACTTTTCTTTTAGGTTCTTATAATTTCTCTTTGTAATTGATCTGAATATCTCCATTTCATAACTGCTTCCACATGTCAGAATCAAATCAGAATTACAAAAATTCAGATAACAAAAACTTTAAACCAAATATGACTTCTGTTTTCCTTTGACAACTTAAATGAAGGTATCTTTGGAATAATGTGTATTCAGTTTCTAGGATTATTAGAAACGACTCATGATTGAACAAACTGCTTAAAGCACCTTGGACTCCTTTCTTTTACAACAGTAATGTGAGCCATAGTGTAAGGGAACGAAGAGGAACATCACTATCTCTGCCTTTCCTTGGCATACTCCTTTATATCATAATAAGTAGTTATTCCACAGTCTTCCTGGTGTTATCATTTGTCGATCTATTGATTGTTTAAATTTTCTTGAAATAATCTATATTATAAACTCATATTTGTATTCATGTCTTTATTGTTTCTCCCTTATGCTTGGCTTAATTTACTTATTAGAGGTCTTGCATAGGTTATCTGTTTCACACTGCCTTTTCCTAATGTACAATTAATTTAGTATTTAAAATTTTTTTCATCAGTAATTTAATTATGTAACACAATTTTCATGTTATATTTTCAATTTCATTTCTTACACTATTAAACATTTGTTTAAGATTGAGGTTTTTCTATGTGACTCAGATTTTTTTTTAATTGAGTTAGTTAGTTTCTGTTTAGTAATTGTCCTGCTACTGTTCTTTCATTCATTTCCAATTTGAATCCCTTGATTCACACGAGTTCAACATGTGTAAATGTATTATGATTCTGTCATTGTCAATGATATAATCTGGTTTCATATATGATTTCTGAAAACCTGAAATGACCACCCCTTACTCTTCTGATTTATGGCAAAATTTGATGTACACTTCAATTATTTCATGCTGTTTAATGACTAAGAATGCTATATCTCAGATGATAGTCCATAATTATCCTTTGGATAACTGAGAACATGTTATATCTAACTCTAATCTAACATCTTTTTAGCTCAACAATTTTTATTAATGAGATCTGTTCGTAGACACAGGCACACCATCTATAGCAGCTACTCCCACCTCTACTCCCAACAGATCTCTCTCATACACATTTGTGACATTTTGTTTTGTGATCTACTTGGATTAACCAGGGATATCTGTGTGATTCTACACTGTCTTTGTCTTTACATAGAATCATTCTACAATGTTGAAATACATGATAACTCATGTCTAGTACCCCAAATAAGTTATGTGCTAAGGGTTTAAAAGTCTCCTTTATTTGGTCAGTTTCCTGTCTACTGTTCAGATTGATGACTCTCAATCTAACCTCAGTTCAGGGATTGTGTTTTTACTCTCTAATTTTCCTGATGAACTTATTTCCTAAGACTTCTATGGTTAGTTTTGAATCTTTAGTTCTAAACTTGGAATTTTACTTTGTTTCTTGTCAATCATATTTGTGTGATATACATTACTCTTTTATGAGGCTTTGTCTATTTTTGGTCCTTTGACTTCAAAATATTTTATCACTGCAGCCTTAAAATCTTCACATTCTAAGTCTCATATATATATGTAAATATTTAAATATATAATATATGTATTTGAATCAGAAGCCCATATACACTAGTTTGTCTCAACTTATTAGTTAATATCTTCCCTAATCGCTGAGTGCTGAGATTACAAGCATGTACCACAACTTAGTCACATGATGGTATGGATCAAACATACTCTTCATGAACTCTCAAAAAGCATTCCACTAAATATGTCTTCTACAACTACTTATAGGAAAAGAAGAAATAAAAGAGGGTGAAGTACATACACTTATGACCAATCCATATATTTATTGTTTATGAAAATAGGTCTCATGAAACCATTGTCTTACAAATATGTCTTATGCTTTGATAAACTAGTCTCTTCATTGCTTTCTGCCCTTTCCTCCTACTTTTCCATTTATTTCCCCTTTCATACTTTCACCTTCAGAATGTCATGGAACCACTTATGATTGTATGCATAAAATTTGTTGAAAGAATGCAAGAAGGCCTCTGTTATAGTTATAGGCAGACATATGCAGAGTAGGAATGTTATGACCTAGAGAGTTTCTTAAAAACAAATATGAAACTCTAAAAAAGAATTTACAGCTATTGCAAGAAAAATTAAAGATATTATAGCATTAGAGATGTGAGATATGTGGGATGAGGAGATGACTCAACAGTTAAGAGTATATATGGCTTTCACAAAGTACCTGACATCAGTTCTTAGCACATACATAGGTCAGCTCAAAATTCCCTAAAGTCGAGCTCCACATAATCTTACATACTCTTTTGCACCCACACATAAATACACTCATATACATGAAATTAAATAAAAAGGATACAAATTTTACATTAACAAATGAGATTTATGTAACCCAAGAACAGATTTTTAAAATAAGGAAAATTAATGGAGATATTATATTATATATTAAGTAATTATACATATTATATATTATATAAATAGATGAAGTTGGTGTATGATAGTTTATTTTTATTTGCGAAGACAACAAGTGAACTTGAAACTCTCTTATGTGGGAAATGCTGGAAAGCTGAAACAGTAGATCTCAAAATGGCATTTTATTTTTCTAGGTTTCTACAGATAGTGAAATATTTGAATTTTACCCTCAAAACACGATTAACATTGGTGGACAAAAGTGGTGAAATCTAGGGACACATCTACAAAGAACATCATTTGTAAGAAATAATTAAATATTCTCAATAAAAGAGGATATTACTAATACGATGCCATTAAATACAGGACTCTAGACATAACAAGAAGACTGATCATGGATAGTGATCAATTCTTCTTGTGTTTAGCACTCCTGAATTACTGGACCCATCACATACTCGGAGTGCTATAGAATACAACAACAATCATGGCTGTTCCCGTTTCATCAGCTTCACTCATTTTTACATCATATTGAAAATTTCCAATATCAATTCAGGTTGTGTGGCTCATGTCTTTAATTTTAATGCTGGGGAGGCAGAGGCAGGCAGATCCCTATTAATTCAAGGCCAGCCTGGTCTGCAGAGCATGTGGCAGGACAGCCAGGGCTACACAGAGAAACCCTATCATAAAAAATCAAAATAGTTCTAACGTCATATGCATACAAATTATTATTATGTACTTTTGGTAGACTTTCCATTTTCACAGTCATTCTTCTATGACTGTAATTTTTTACCTAAAGTCTGTTGTTTTGTTTACTTTAAGAAAGACACAATAGATCCCTGTTTTTTTTATTCCTTATCTCTCACTTTTTAAACTAGGATGACTCTGAGTCATTGTTCACAAATATTTGTAAACTTCTGTGTTTTCCAAATCACATAGAGGCATTTAGAGAACTGTAGTGACTTGGGGGTAAAGAAATGTTTTTAAATAGAAAAATGAAAATAACGCCATTTTCTTAAAGAAAAAGAATTGGAATGGGCTGGAGAGATGGCTCAGAGGTAAAGAGCAATGCCTGCTCTTCCAAAGGTCCTGAGTTCAATTCCCAGCAACCACATGGTGGCTCACAACCATCTATAATGAGGTCTCGTGCCTTCTTCTGGCTTTCAGGCATACACGCAGACAGAATATTGTGTACATAATAAATAAATATTTAAAAAAAGTATAGATTAGAATGAGAAGCCAGAAAGAAAGAAAGGAACACTGGTGTTCTGGAAGCATAATTTACTGTAGACATCTATGAATAAAACATAAAAAACTTAATCAAATATATAATCAATTGATTAAATTGAGTCATGAGCCACAGCCTGACTTACTCTAACAAAATCACTTCCAAATATGCTGTAAGAATATATTACAGGTTCCAGATATATAATTCAAATTTATCATTACCAACTTTAGTTAGACTTAACAGCCATATTGCATCCACTATTATAGTGAAAAAAGAAAAACACAATGCATATCCTATCAAAAATCCCCAAATAAATCTAATTAAATTAATCACTTATTTAAAACTGTCTAAATATCAAGAAGAGGAAATTAATGAAATTGCCACCAAACAAATAGTGAAGTTGAGCTATTGTCAATAACCCACCAATAATTAGGGTCCCAAGTGTGAATTTGTTTATAGTCATAGAAGACAGTATCACCTTGGGGAAAAAGCTCAATTAATATTTCAAGAGAAACTATGAGATATGATTCAGTGTTCTGAGTGGAACACAGTATAATAAAGGATTATGTTGCTTAGAGTTCACCCCTATATTGCTTTGATTTCACCCCTATATGACAATCTTCTGTAGGTGTGAGAACAAATGCCATGTAATGGGTGACAAGAAAACAATGAAGGTTAGCGGTTGTGATTACTAATGTTGTAAAGCCAGCAGGTTCTGGAATTACCTAAGAAAGAAGGCACACCTTAGAGGCAGCATTTATATTAGGATACCCCTGGGCACGTCTGTGAAATGCAAACTTGATTAGGTTACTTGCACTGGGAAGACACCCCCACCATCACCACATACACACAAGGGAGACATCATTTCCTAGGTTTGGATCCTAGACTTTCTGAAAAAGGAGGAATGGCATTACCTGGATAGTGTGTTCATTGTTGTCTATTTCTGTGGAGCAATGTGACCAGCTTCTGTGCAGAACATCGTCTGATGTGGTGAAAGCATTTTTAAAGTCTCCAGTTCTTTTATACTTTCAGGAAATAATCAGCTTTTCCAAAATATATTTTTACCTTCTGTACTAATGATAACTTCTAGAATCTATTCACTTAAAGTCAACAGTTACTTGGAAATATACAATTGCAAATTAATTTCCTCCATTTGCATTTTATGTCACTGTAATTGGGACCATTTTGATCTTGAAACTCTCCAAGGAAATTTCATAGTTTGTTCATCAAAGACTTTTTAACCACCGCCGGCTATGAGTTTTCTATCTACCTTTTTTGAGGTGAAACAAATCTCAAGATTACTTTTTCAAGGCCAGTGAGATGGCGAAGAGAATAAAAGCATTTGTTATGATGCCAACCTGAGTTTAATCCCTGAGAGACACATAAAGATGGAAAGAAAATAGATTCCAAAAGTTGTCCACTGACCCTCAAACATCTGCTTCCCCCTTTCCACAACTGCAACAAATAAACTTAAGAGGATTATATTTGAGTGTCTTCTTTAATTAGTACATTCTGTGTTATTCATATATTATATCTATAAACCAGGTACCAAATAGTATCTTTTGAACTAGTTCCATGCTTTCTAATGCATAGTAAACTTTTCACAGATATAGCCTATATTGATGTCCTAGTTTTATTACTTGTTGCTGTGATAGACATTATGAACAAATCCAGCTGGGGAGGAAGGGTTTATTTGGCTTTAAAGGTCTCTCACTGAGAAACATCAGAGCAGCAACGAAAACAGGAACCTGCTAGCTACAGCTTGATAATTTTATTTAAGTAAATGTTAAAACTATCCTTTATAACTCTACGAAATTGGTTCTCCACCTGTGTATCAAACCCCACTGGGGGTTGAATGACTTTTGCACAGGAGTTGCCTAAGATCATCCTGCATTTCACATATTTACAGTATAATTCATAACAGTAGCAAAATTACAGTTATGAAGTAGCAACAAAAATAATGTTATGGCTAAGAGTCATTATTATTTGAGAAATTGTATTAAATGGTTGTGACATCAGAAGGGGTAAGAACCACTGATCTATGTAAAACACATGGTTTTGCCACATATGGTTTGTCTTTGTGATTTAAAAACGTACTCCTGTGATTCTTGACCCTTAGAATATAATTTTCTTTGAATTTCTGTATAAGTTGACTTTAGTTTTCCTAGTTTTAGTCTTCCCTCTCCCAGATTCTCCAACAGTAGCAATGAGTGGGTCGGGAGTTGTAGTAAGGTCAATATCACACAAACGTTAAAGGAAATAGACATAATTTTCTGTTTTCTCCACTTATGTCTTTTTAATTTCCTTTTGTTTCCCAAGAACATGGAAACCTAAAGCTTACTTTGCACAGATTGATGTTTGCTGTAGGTGAAGCAGTAAAATCAAAACACTTTTTTTAAGTACTACAAGGTGACTAGAAGTCTCCCCAGGTAACTGAACATTCAGGTTTTCTCCTTTTTCATGTGCTATTTCACACCAACAAACTCTTAGAAAATGTTTCAAAATTTGTGACCTTTTCTTTTTATTGTTCTCAAAATTAATTTATCTCTCTTCTTTAATTTATTCAAGCATTATATGCAATAACTTCTGCTCATTAAACTCTGTCTTGATTTTCTTGGAGATTGGACCCACATACATTTCTTCTGACCTCGCTTTTGGTTTATTAATCCATCTAGTTCTGAAACTCTCAATAGACCAAACTCTATCTACTTCTTGATTAGGTATAGGTGTTTTTTTTTTTTACTCTCAACTTACCTTTCAGACTTAGCACTTTATTCTCTTTAATAATTTGATGGTAATTATCTCTTTATCTTTCTCCAACATAAGTTCAAAACTTAGCATGTTTTCATTAATTTACTATTAAAGTTGTTTGTACTAAAATGTTTGAAAGTATTTCTATATAATTAAAACATTCACTTTCTTTATGAATTTTAGTCTGAGCACAATTGTCTTTAGTTTGTGAAATATTGAACATTTATGATTTATTCATTTCATCATGTTTTTATAATACTAATCCATATGTGATTTCACATGCATAAGTTTTCACACGTCTATTGGATTCTACTCATTATTTTATCATTGAAATTTTATTAGCTCAGTCACTTTACATTCACTATTCATTTTTGTAAGGGGTGCGCTAAATTTATAGTCTGGATTGCTCAATCTTGCCTTTCATGTCTTTCTACCAGTTGTTTCACTAAAAAAATAACTGTTTACATATGAGTATGTGTACCTGATTGTCTTCCTACCTCGGAATATCCGAAGAGGTGAGACGGCATCTTAGAGAGTCAGTTTTGTCATTCTGCAGTTCTCATATGTGTGTCTCTAAGGAATTAAATTCTGCTCATTAGACTTGGCAGCTTCACCCCCTGAGTCATCTTAATGTTAGTTTTGTAAAGCATTAAATGTTTCTGTTATCATATTATATTAATATCATCTTCGATATTTCTGGTTTTTCATCATAGTCTGTCATTGGGTATCTATCATTAGTATTTTTCTTTTATGTTGATTTTACCATTGCATAATCCCTTGTTTCCCACTTTTGCAGAACTTCTTTCCTGCCATTCATTTTCAAGCTTTGTTAATCTTTTGGAGTGTATCATTTGAACACTGTATTGTTATATATACATTTAATATATTTGCACTGTATTAAATGCTGTGATACTTCAGATTTTGCATAGCTGTTCTTATTGTCTATTCAGTTCACTTTTTGTGTTTCCTCCCTTATGCAGGTCCTTCAGCAGAATAATCACCCTGATTATTTTATTAATACTATTATTATTATTAATTATTACTATTGTTTCTAAAATATATTTTCCTGGCTCATTTTAAGTGTATTGTCTACATGCTCCCCCAGTAAGGCAAATACTTCAGCACACTCTGTTTTTTTTAATATCTTTATTGCTCTCTTCTAGTTGCTACAGCAGTGTTCTCCCCCTGCAGAGCATCTCAGTACTAAATCTATAATGTACATACACACTTTGATAACTTTTAAAGAGCAGCATTTGCAATATATTTTGTTATGTATTTTCTATACCTCTTACAACATAGTCTGAATTTATTATTTAACTTTCTATATAATTGTTCCAGCAAAGTTTTAAATGTAGAGTTTGATGTGATAATCTTTCTATGACCACAAATATAGGGAAACATTTTGACTATAAATCCACATTTTTATTTTAGTTCAGATGAGCATAAATTTATTATGTAAATTACTTCCTTATATTTTCTTTTAAAAATATCACTCCATTTGCCTTTGTACTCAAAGTTGTCAGAGCAAATCTGGTTCTAATTCTATGAATAATTTTATTCTCCTTTTAATGCTTCTAGTATATATTCTTGGTATTTGTCCATGTTGAATTTATGATTCATCTGAGTGTACTATTTACTTCAGCTATTACTGTAGATTCTGTTTTCATCTATGAAGTTGAACAGATACTTGGATATGAGAATGAGAACTCAGTCACTTCTTCAAAAGAATTTACTGATCTCTGTCTTCTTCTATTTTCCCTTTTATTACGATTTTTATGATTTGGAAATTTTGCTTCCATCTTTTACCTCTTGTTTGATATATTTCTATTTGTATTTTTATTTTGGCCTCTAAAGGAATTCTTCAGCCTACTCTTTTAAAATTCTAGTAGAATATTTAGTTGAATCAAATCTACTTTTATCCATTGGTACTATGTTAATCTATCATGTGTTTTTTAGAGCTATTATTTCCCTGTAGCCATCTGCTATGTTATATATGTTTCTCTATGTTTATAACACCTCCCTTTATGTTTACTTGTATATTTTGGCTTGCTTTAGATTCATTTTTCCTCTTGCAGTAATCCTCCAACTGATAGTTTAGGCTCTGCAGGTTGTAGCTTTATTGTGAAAGCTTTATATACTGTACCCTGTGAATTCTTGTTACCTGAGGTCATCAGCTATTCTATCTATAACTTATAAGAAAGAAAAGGACAAAAGTTCAGGATGCAGGCTTAGCATCAATCCCTAGGAGTTAAGAGGAAAATGGACATAAATCCAGAGGAGGATCTTACTGACTCCTTTCATTCTTTGTTCCTCTGTGCAGTAACTTTTGTGAGGATTTCATCTTTAAACATTTGAATAGAATTTCACAGAGTCAAATGTACCTGCTCTGTGTCTTAAGGAAAAGTATATACACACAACTTGCTGACTACAATAGTTTAATTCAAACTTGCTCCTCTCAACTGTGTACTCTGTATTTGCTCCTAGATTCAAAACAATGACTCCTTGAATTATTTACCTAACTCTTGACTGCCTCTGCCACTGGACCACTGAAATCATTCAGCACAATGCATCCATATGCATGTTGATGCATGTATTCATTTTCTTCTTCAATTTCATTCTTTCCATTTATCTCATATATGGATTGTTCTCCTTTGCCAATACTTCCCTTGCTGCGTAGATAATACAGCTAATACCTAGACTCTTCAACACTCTATCACACCTCAACCCTAGTGCCTACTTCACAAGAGATTCTACCCCTGTGGAGTGGGTTCTAGGACTGATGTAATACAAACCCTTGGGAGGTCACTAAAGAGTGATGAACAGTAGTACTACAGAATACTCTTTGAAAAAGAAAACAGAGCTTATGTTCACTGTTGAAAGATCCACAAACAAGATAAAGCTTAAATTTTCAAAAGCACATGCATTCAATTGATTTCTTTCAGCATTTGTTGTGGTGATATTTTGTATCACCACAAATAAATCTTGCCTGAAGAACAGGGTACAGGGATAAGCCGTTTGAGTCCAGACAATGTTAGTACACACCTTTAATCCCAGGACACAGGAGAGAGATGCAGATGGATCTCTGTGAGTTCACAGCCTCCCTGGGCTACACTTGATGGATATAGTCTCAAAAAAAACCAGAGTCAGGTGGTGGTGGCTCACACTTTTAATCCCAGCACCAGGGAGGAGGAGATCAGAAACGAAATTGCTTATTGGAGAGAGGAATATAAGGCAGGAGGAGACAGGAGCTCTTTGCAGTCAGAGGCAGCAGTCTCAGCAGCAGTCAGACTGAGGATGCAATCCGTCTTAGGACGCAGTCTGAGGACAGGATCACCCCTTTGGTCTGAGCATTAATAGAGGTAAGAACTCTAGTAGCTTGCTCTCCGCTTCTTTGTTTCTTCAGTTTTTACCCGCTGATAACTGACTCAGGGGTTTTTATTATGAAGACCAATTAGAATTTGTGCTACAGTTTGTATTTATGGTTCATTTGTGTCTTCCTTGACGTCCAGGAGTAATTTTGGTTCTTTTGGATGTCAGCCTTGATTGGGCAAACATAAACCTCATCACCATGTACTGCTGTTCCGTAGCTACACTCATCCGCTCAGACCAGAGGGGAAGTAATTAGTGTCAGTCGGTAACACAGCTCCCTGTCTAGCAGCTCTGACTGTTCTGCCAGCACAGAAGAGTGCAAATGAAGGCAACTGCAGTTCCCATCCTTGCTCTCACACAAGGGCAAAGAGGGGAGTGCAGCTTTCCAGGATAGGTTTGCTGAGGGCCCTCCCTGGTCTTGATTTATCTCATTCCTAGAACCTGGGTACCTAGAAAGTCAAGCAAGCCTATGGCTAATCCTCAGAGATTTTGTTGTTGTTGTTTTGTTTCTAGAAAAAAAAATAGATAAAGTCTTGGAGAGTTGTTTAAAGTCCTGTACCTTCATTTCTGGTGTTCAGTTATAAATAAAATAAGCGACTTAATTTTCTTTTTTATTCCAAGATTAAGGGACTTTCTTGATAGAGACTGTCTGACTCGGTAGCAAAAACTGTTTTCTTAATTAAAACTAAATTGGATCAAAATCAAGTACAATGAGAGATGTCATGAATATAATACAAAAGACTCTGCATACTAAAACTACTAAAGGGTTGTTAAACTACATCCTCCTTTATTTTTTGTTTTCTGGAGCCTGTAATTCTCAGTTATTCCATTACAAATCTGCATGCAAAAATAAACAAATGGAATGTATGATTCACCACATGTACAGTTGCTCTTAGTATTTATTTACATAAAAATATTATATGTTATTATTAAATATACTGTAATTAACATATAATGTATAAAAGTTAATTTGTAATGTGATGTATTCCATAAATAAATAATTCAGATTGTTCTGATCATAGGTAAGAGTAATAGGTTAATAAGAGAAATAAAGCTGAAATGGCAAAGTGGTTACTGTTTCAGAAATTATTTTCCTCTTCCTGATCAATCAATTGCATTAACAGAAATATTACAATTTTGAGAAGTTGGGAGTACAATAAATTGTAGCATTCCCACATGAACATAACATTCTTCCAAATTCGTACGTGTCCTGTTACAGACGTAAGCCCTTTGAACAGTATCTCAAGTCCGATGTTACCATCTTCTTTCATCGATAGAAAGCATACAAAGACCATCATTTACTTTTTAAAGCCCCAGTCCAAGTTCTTTTATGACACATTGCTAAGATAAGGAAGAGATGCATGGTGCTAATTACTGCAGGATGAAATCCATTTGCTAAATGATGGGAATCTCAATAATTCATAAGAGTTAGTTACTAAAACATTTAATGCCAGACAAGCCAAGCCTGGCAACTCAGATTGTAATCTTTTGTGCATCCTAGTTGGCATTCAGACACTTCCTTTTCATTAGAAAGGATAAATACACACTCCTTCTTGCAGCATTCTGGATTATAAAAGATGGCAGATGTATAATCTGTCTGGGGTGATTTTTGGAGGTACTTGGCAAGCCCAGCAGACAGTCTGCAGCTGTCTCATGCTTAGACAAAATTAATCTTACAAATTGGTAAATTCAAATTTAATGTCATCTGCTAATAAGTTGTCCATTGTACCCAAATCACAATGGCATCAATACAAAAATGTGGAATGGATTATTAACTTGGAACAACAACTAAAAATGGTTTCTAATTAAGCCATGTTATTGGATGTACCCCAGTTATTATAGTACTTGTGTTCTCAATACTGTGCATGTCAACAAACTATTTAATCTACATTTAAATCTTTATCTGAATTTATTGAGTGTTTTGATATTTAATACATGTATTACTACTAAAATAATTATTTTAACCTTTAATCTTAAGCCTATTTCAAGAGAGAATTGTGACAAAAAGCCCACAATCAATGCAATAGCAAATGGTGAAAATGGTGAAGTGCTTCTCAATTTATGAAAATGAAAGGCAGTGCTAAATGTTCCCGATGTTACAAGTACTGATAAATGTTAAAGTCAATCCACAAACAAACTGATTCTAGGAGGTATTAGAAGAAGGAATATGTCCTAGAAATTCCAACATAATCACAGACTCACTAGCTTTCATATTATCTATAAAAATGTATGAAATGAATATGTTTTTCATTACAATAAGGTAAATAACAGGCGTTTAAGCTACAATATCCAAATGCAAACATGAACATAACTGGAGGACACTGAAAATTGTTTTGGCAATTGGTTCCTTAATGCCTCAATAAAATCCTAATGCTGGTTTATATAAAACAAGCTTACTACACATGAGAAACCAAATGGCTTAAGTCCTCAAATCCTTAATTCATCAACAGTTCTGTGTAAATAAGTTTTCTCGGACTAAATTTTCATAGGGTTCTTTGTTTCTGTCTAATCATTCATTAAAACTGATTAATTTCTAAAGACACATTCAACTGATAAAGCTTTCTCCTGACACTTTTTTCTTTGAGTACAGTTGATTTCAATCTTTCTGGTTCATGGTTGCTATAACTAAGGGTGTGTCTTTACATCAATTATAATTGCTTGAGAGTCTGATATTTTCCCTTCGTAATTGTACAAATGTCCATAAAATATTATATTTAAGCAGATTTTTACTTCTTATTGCACTGAAATGTTTCTCTAAAGCTAAGAAAGATGGCAATAATCTGTAATCTCAATATTAGGGGACTGAGGAAGAGGAATTGCCAATGGCATGAAGCCAACAGAGCCTACATAGAAAACCCAAAAGTCAAACACATACAATCATACACATACCAAAAACCTATTTTAAAAATGTATGCTTTTTTTTAGGGTTTATTTTCAAGGAAACTTTTAGACTGAAACAATCTAACTTTTGTATCTATTAATCACTGCTTCCTGTAATGATTCTATCATATATCCCTAAGCCCACATCCCCAATATAAGACAATATACAGTTATAATATTATTATTCTTCAATATAGAATTTATGTTTTTGCCTCATGGTAACTAAGGCAAAAAAAATATCATCCCAAGTCCAAATAAATGATTCAGCAATCTAATTATGAGGTTCATATTTTTCACTATTAGGGTATTGGTGATCAATTAATCTTTTTCAGAATTATACCATGACAAACAATGGCATGTATACTTACTATTTCAAGTCTTAATTTGTAGGTAGAATGGAAAGAAAATGATTTATGCCAGAGCTTTAAAAGACAGAAGTGTAAAGTGCTCAAAGAACTCAGAGTTTGCTCAGAATTACAAAAATATCTAGTCTTTCTTTTTATGAAAGTTCAGTTTTTAACAAAGTTTTTATTATAATTTGCTGGGTTTTTATTATTTATTTTTCTATGAAGTATGTTTTTATGTATTTGTGTATATGTATACATGCATGCTCACTCATAAGCACACATAGTCTCTGCACATGGTCTTTGGAGGACTTTCCATATTCTGAAAGCAGGTTGGAAGTGATTTAGAAGTAAGCGATCAGGAGATGTAACATTCTTTCTCTTTTTTTATGAATGGGAGTGCAGCTTTTCACTGAAACCCTGTCACAATGTTCTGACCTTACTCTTTCCCCATCTATGTGAACTCTGAGTGCCTCAATAGGAATCCAACATAAGCTGCCATTGAGCCATCAACATCTCACACTGTTATGCCAGCCACTTATTTTTGATCTTTGAGACTGCCTTCCAACACTACAGCAATCATATCCTCATATTAAGTAATTTCCAATTTAGAGATTTTCTGCAATTTCCATTTTTCCAAAGGAACCCTATAGAAAACTTGTTCAAGGACGTTTAGTCATTATTTGACTTTTGTCCTCATATTGTTGTACTGACTCCTCCATGGATATGAACTTAGAGTGTTGGCAGAAGTTTCTGTTTTAGTCCCAAATAAATACACAAAGGTCTATTACTATAAACTGGTTGGGCTATTAGCTCAGGCATCTTATTAACTAATTCTTACATCTTAAATTGGCCCATTATTCTTGTCTATATTAACCATGTGACTTGGTACCTTTTATCAGCGAAATATTCTCATCTTGCTTACTCTGCATTTGGGTGATGACTGCAGACTTTGTCTTTTCTCTTCCCAGAATTCTCCTGTTCTCATCAACCCACCTCTACTTCCTGTCTGGCTACTGGCCAATCAGCATTTTATTAAAATACAAGTAACAGGGTACAAACCATTGTCTCACAGCATTAGAGGAAGAAACTGCAGATATAATTGTTTGAACAGTAGTTCAAGTTCGTGAGAAGGTTTTACTAGATGGCTTTCATGGTCAGAGAAACAGACACTTCAGAATATAATCTCAGTGAGAAGACAAAAATGTCAAGTTGGCTGTCAAGGTGGGTCATCAGGGATGTTGCTGTTGCATGCTACTAAATCTGAAAACCTGAGTCAGTTGCTGGGACCAAGATGGTGGGAAAAAAACCCTGAATCCAGAAAGTAGTATTCTGACCTCCAAATGGCTCATGTGCCTGCAACTTCCTAATAAATAAATGTGATAAATATATTTAAAAATAGTGTCAAATGATGGGAATAAATGTAAAAAGCTTGTTATAGGAGATTGAGGAGCTTTTAAAGTGAGATAAAGTAACAATGGAAATGGTAGAATTTAGATTGGTTGTGAATAATTTGAAAAAATATATCCAGGAAGAAGGTTTAATGTTTTAAAATTTGTCTGCATAGGATAGGTGTGGACTAGAATACACAGTTATATATAGTCCAGTTGTTTCGGTTCCTTTTCTTGCTGTTGTGAGTACGACATCTAGGGAAGTGTATAGAGTGAGGGGTTTACTTTGGCCATAGTTTTTGGAAAATAGTTCTCATTGGCAGAGAAGGCTTAGCAGCTGGAATGTGGAAGCAGTTGCAGCATTGTTATGCAGGCTAGAAGCAGAGAAGATAGCTGATCTCATTAGTTCTCCACCACATTTCTCTTTTATTCAGTCTCTGCATCCAACCCATGTTTAGGGTGGACTTCCCTCCTCAGTTAAAGCTCTAAAAGTTTCCTCATAGAAACACCAAGAAATTTGGCTTACCTCATTCCAAATTCTACCCAAATTGACAATGAAATTTAACCTTCATGACATCATGATTGACACTGTTGTTATGGGTATGGACAAAAACAAATAGAATGAAGAAGAAATTTAGAACACTGATTTTAAATATTGCAACCTGATTGAACACAGGCAGTAACTTATAGGAGGAAAGCATGTCTAGAGTGCTGAGAGGAAGATTAGCATGATTCTGTGCCAAAAACAAGATGAAGATGCTGTCTGTGGAAGATATAAGTAACTGTCATCTTCAATAGAGACTAGAAGAAGACTCCTAGTAATATCAGAAGTACTCCCATAAAGTCTCACCAACATGGCCTCCCAAAGTGAGCTAAACAAGGATGAAACCAATGAACGTGCCAAACAGGATGAAGAAAAGCCCATGAGGCCTGAACCCTAGACAAGTATTATAGACAATTTAGTAAACCTGGGAGCAGAAGAGGTAACTCTCCAAGCTGAAGAGACTATAGATTGTCTAGTGATAGTCATCCTTGAAAAAAATACACACAAATAATGCAATATGGATGTCACAAGTTAAATTTAGGAATTATATGTATCTACAAATGCAACGTTGCTTGCAATGATAATTAGTGCAAACAGAGGCCATGAATTTCAGAAAGAGAAGGGAAGCATAGAGGGGAGAATTTAGAGAAATGAAAGGGAGACATATACTATAGTTTCAGTCTCAAAATTGAACAAAAACATTTAAAATAAGTAAAAAGTCTTTTGAGAGAAAAAATCTGAAAGAACAGACAATCTGATTTACTATTCATTGTAAACAGAAGGAGTTACAATTTTTTTAAAAGGAAACTTATTCTTGTCCAGAAGAGAATATGACAAATAAGTTTAATTACATTCTTTTCTTTCACTATCCATATATATGTTTTCTAAATATTTTCAAAGCATAAAGAATAATTATAAACACTCATAGCATCTTCATACTGCAGCTGCTCCTCTCTCCATCTTTGACATGTGCTTGGTTTTCCACTTGAGATAACTTGAATGGAAAAATTACCGGCAATCCCAGCGACTGCTAATGCCATACACTGTATAATCTTGGTCAAAGTATTAAGAATCACAGTTCCTAATTCACATTCCACAAAGACAGTCAGAAATGACTTTCACCTCAAATTAGAAGGAAGCATAACCAAGAATATAATCACATTTCCCAGGTGAATGGTTTTGTGAATATTGAAATTTCTGCCCTTTAAATAGGAACATGGCTTATCATTTTCATAAAACTTTAATAATAGTCCATTAGATCCAACACAGTCTCCTATTTCTATAGCTCTACCTTGGAAAGAAAATGGAGCTTGGAACTGTTCTCAGTCATTACAGACATTATGAAAATATATCATTACTGAGTAAATTTCCTTCTCAATTTTGTCCATAATTACCACCTTATTGAAAATCTATGATGTAGAATTTTGTGGTTTGAAGCCCGACAATTAAATCCAGAAAATAGTCATTGATTTTTAAAGACTTTCAATATCAGTGACACAGGTTATTAATAGAAGAAATTGGCTGCTCAGGTAAACAAACCAGCAACCTGGCACCAGGTTTGCAAGTTTCTATCTCACGTGCATTTAGTAGAAGTTTTGAAGAAGTTTATTTAGTTGCTAACTAACTCCTATATAAAATTCTCTGATCTGGCATTAAGTGTGTTAGGATCTTAATTGTACTATATAATGCTTCCTCTTTGTACCTGTAAATGGTGATTCTAAGGTGTTCTGAAAATTTGAATTGCCTTTTCAAGGTGCAAGGCAGGTCTGTAACTCAGTTGAGGCCTGTATTTTATCTGTGAAATGAAATCAGACACAAAGTTCTTATTCTGGTTGTGCTTCTGAGATCACTAGCAGAACAAGTCACTTAATATCTCCAAGCCTTAGCTTCTTACTGCAAAAGAAGAATTATAAACCACATGTCTCTCTTTGGGACATTGCATAGTAAGTTAAAACAATGAAATTTCTTACACAAAACTCATCATGTTTAATACAAATAAATATTAACTATGCTCATCAATTGCAAAGACATGTATGTAAGATTTTAGCTTGAGAATAGTCTTTTACTATGACTTAAAATTAGTGGTGCATTATAGGTTTTCAAATCACACACAGACATGCACACACAAAGCACAACACAAAGAAAGTATAGTTTTGTCTATATACTGAAAAATTATCAAAATATGAAACAAAGAGAATGTAAAGAAAAAGAATGTAAGAAATAATGGAGGAGGGAGAAGGAGAAAGAAAGAAGAAAGAGAGAATATTGCTCTTTTTTACTATTTTATAGAATCAGGTAATCAAAGAAAGAAAGTAGCCCCTGCTCTCAGCCTTTATAAACTAAGGGGAAATTAAAACAATAAAAATACAAGTGGGCAGGTATATAAAATCTACTTGATAGCAAGTGGTTAATCTTTAGAAAACATATATCATCAAACTCTATGTAACTATGTATAACAATAAATATATGTACTTTCCCCATTTATATAGGTGGAAAAATGTTTGTTTCCTAAGATTCTGTTTGCTGTTTGGGATAGGCAAAGCAAATGCTTTTGTGGGCAGCTTTTGGGGATTAAATAAATGCCACAAAGCAGTGACACTGGCAGAAAATATTTGAGGCTGTGCTCTCTCAAATAGAATGGTAATTTGTAGAATGATGTTGTCTCCTTTGGGAGTAATATAGGAGGCCCAAGGAAAATAATGATAAAGATCTCTAGCAACCACACTGTAGGAGAGCAGTACAGAACCAGTTTTCACAGCCTTGAGAAGGAACCAACTACAAAGCATTTCACTTTTTACTTCCAATCTCTAAAATCATGGGAAAATGAAATCGCATCATTTTTAAATCATTTTTTAGTACATCCGTTCCCAGTTTTCCCTTCATTCATGCCTCCCATCATGCCCCCCTCCCCCGCACTTCACCTTTCACCAAGATACACTCTTCTATTTCCCTTCAGAAAAGTTCTAGCCTCCCAGGAATGTCCACTAAGCATGGCATAATAAGCTAAAGTAAGACTAGATACAAATCTTCATATCAAGGCTGGATGAGGCAACTCAATATAAGGAAAAGGGTCACAAGTGCAGGCAAAAGACTTACTGCTAGGAGTCCTAGAAAAACACTAAGATAATTACCATAGCAAATATGCAGAGGATTTGGCACAGGCTCATGCATGCATGATTGTCATTTCAGTCTCAATGAGCCCCTGTTTAAGCCACCTTTCTGTGATACTTTTTATAATATCTTTATCTTATTAAGAAAACACCATTTTATACTTTTGTAAATAAGAATTAGATGTAAGACCTTTTTCTATTTTAATTTTTTTTAAATTTCAGTTTGTATTCCAACCGCAGTTTAACCTCTCTCTATTATACTTTTCAGATATGCCTAAGTGCTTCACAGTCACACCCTCTCTGAGACATGAGTAAAATAGCAGGCACCCACTTTGTCAACCTTATCTGTCTTCTTGGCCCTGAAAAAAAAATTATGTCTACTATCAATAAAGATGATCAATAGCTAGGCAGGAGTTTTTGAGGCAGAGCAGACACTCGGTGGAACAGGGAGGTGAGAAGATCCATGGAGGAAACAGAAAGGACAGTATAAAGATGAGGCAAACAATCTTGGGGTAGCAATCGATTAGTAGAAATGGATTAATTTAAGTCATGATAGCTAAAAAGAAGCCTAAGCTGTCAGCTGAGCTTTCATAATTAATAATATATCTCTGTGTCATTTTTTGTGAGTTTGTGACCCAAAGAAATATCCATCTCACCTTGAGGGTATCCAGTATGATAATAAATAACAAAAAATCCAAAGCTTGTTGTCACTGCAT
The DNA here is from genome assembly GCA_025134845.1 of Neodon shergylaensis. Classification (NCBI taxonomy): domain Eukaryota; kingdom Metazoa; phylum Chordata; class Mammalia; order Rodentia; family Cricetidae; genus Neodon; species Neodon shergylaensis. The sequence continues at coordinate 868,705 of JABTXL010004655.1, read as the reverse complement.
AGCCAGTTTATTCCATCTAAACTCACATAAACCTAGTTCTACTCTCTCATATCATAAAACTGGCAGAAGCAGAAGGACATTATGAGCAAGACTACTGATGGATTTTAGACATAATCACTGCTTAAAGCAAAGAGTCAAAACAGATAAAATGGATCTTAGTGTACAGTCTTATCAAACAATTGCATTTATGAGCATAACAATTCAAAAATAGATAAAAAGCTCTCACTACCTAGTCTTCAACTCCATCAGGGAACAGAGAAGGATATAATATTACCTGAGTAAAAAAAAATTCCTGAGAAAGCACTTTTAAAACTATGAAATTACAGAGACATCTGGCTGTCTGGACAGTCACTCAAAGGTTTCTCTGTAATGTTGAGGAATCTGTCTTTCTTCTATAGGTGTAAAATATCTGACAAACTTTTCTGTGAAGCAGGAACTTTTGAAGGACTGTCTTATCACATCTTGACAAAATTTGGCAGTTTCTTTCTTTTGTATACTATTTTCCAATAGCATTCTGTCAGCAGTCAAGGCAAGGCAGTTTCTTGCCAAAATGGCTGTTTTATCACAAAAAGAAAACTACATATGGAGGTTCTTTTATGCCCTTCATCCTTTTATGAAATAGATTAATACTACCAGTAATAGACATATCTCACTGTCATGAAAAACATCGGGTTATTAAACATTTTAAATGCTATATTATGTAGGTCTTTGAAGCATTTGAAGATTACCTTCTATCTAAATGATATTTGTTTAACTTTAAAAACATATGTAATAAGACTACAAGTTTGATTATTACAAATGAACAACTATTATCCTGTATTTCTTAGCTATACATTGCATATTAAAATGAGCTACATAAACACAATACCCCAAACAATAGTAGAAACATGATTAAGTATAAGAAAAATAACTTTAAATTTGTATCAGTATACAGAAATCCATACCAATGTAAAATATTTGCAATGAGTGCTTGTTCAAAATTATACTCAAGAATCCACCATTATATACTATTATTTTTATAATACATCTACCCTTTTCTCTTGAGACAGAGATACTTAAATCTAATCTCCTTTGTTTAGCTTTCTTTCTGACTATGACAAATAACAACTCTGGGATCTAACTGGTGATTCAAGTATAGAACTCCTAGCTACTTCTCCAGCACCATATCTTCCTGCATCTCTCCATGCTTCAGGCATGATAACAATGGACTAAATCTCTAAAAATGTGAACCATGACTAATTAAATGGTATACATTATAAGAGTTGCCATGGTCAGAGTGTTTCTTCAAAGCTATAGAACATGGATTAAGACAGCCTTGGTCTATGTTGTAAGGCTGTAAGTATGATTTTTCTCAAATGCTTTGAAATAAGGTGATCTCAACTATTTAGCAGAAGAGGATATTTTTTCAGATTAAAAATTTTATTCAGAATTCTTACTTAGAGAACAATTATATTTTTCTAATTATTTTTTTAAAAATATTCTCTCTTTTTTATTTGATTTTTTTTCTTCTTTTTTTCCCTCCCACACCCCCACTCCCTCTCCCTTTCCCTCTCCAGTCCTAAGAGCAGTCAGGGTTTCCTGCCCTGTGGTCCTCCCTGCTTCATCCATGTCTAGGAAGGGGAGCATTCAAACATACTAGTCTCTCACAAGGCCCGTCCATGCAGTAGAATCAAAACTCAGTACCATTGTCCTTGGCTTCTCAGTCAGCCCTCATTGTCATCCACATTCAGAGTGTCCAGCTTGATCACATGCTCCATCAGTCCCAGTCCAGCTGGCCTTGGTGAGCTCCCACTAGATCAGCCCCATTGTCTCAGTGGGTGGACGCACCCTTCGCGGTCCAGACTTTCTTGCTCATGTTCTCTAAAAAAAAAAAAAAGCACAAAAAAAAATATTTTCTCATTTATGTACCTGTTGCAGTTCCCACTCATTCCCCTACTCCTGAGCCCCTACATTCCCTTAGATTCCTCTTTTTTTCTTGCTTTAGCCTAATAAAATTTACTTGATTAATTTATGATAATATTGTGTTCTAATGATATGAAATATTTTATTGCCACTCAAATTTCTCTAGACATCTGACTTATTCCTTTGTGATATACTGTTTTATTTGGCATTGTATAGCACTGGGAAATCAAACTAGATAAAACACAAACAGAACTTTTCCTGTCTGTCTTAAGCTGAAGAGAAAAAAAGTAGACATATTCACTGCTAATTATTAAGTAGGGCAATAATTTTTATTCCACTGTTAATAGAAAATTTTCAGCTCTCATAGATTTGATTTTAAAATTTTACTTCTGATATTTTTATAATAGCAATATTTATGCTTGTAGATGACAATAAACATATATCTGTAATTAAGACAGCAGCTTGATATTTATCTTTCATATTCAGTTGTTAAAGACTCCCTTATGAAGAATTTTTAAAAAGCTTCACATATCCTGACAGTACACAAATCTTTATTTTATTCAGTTAATAAATTTTGGGTTAATTTTCCAAAGCTACAATAAATAAATAAAATGACAGACTTTTTTATTTTCATTTAAAGCATTTGTATGTTTATAAGCAACAGGGTTTTTAATTTTGTAACATTTTAAAGTTTTAATTAACCTTAATTTATAATTTAAAACACACAAATGGGTTGCCTGGTAATAAGTCTGCTGCCTAAGAGGGTAGAGAAGGAAAAATGTGGGTGGGAGGAAATTCATCATTGTCTACCATTCCATTGCTTTGACATGAGAAGATATGTCCACATCTGCAACATCTGTAGGAAGAAATGCTTTTTCTACTACAAAGCTACAATGTGGATGTACTAAGAAAATACAATGCTATCCATTTCTTGTATTAAAGAGATTTATACATTCTGAGCTATTATAAGGACTTACACCAAAGGAAATGAGACTTATTTGTACACACGTGACATTTAAATAGCAGCAAATATTTGTCTCTAAGCAATAAAGAAAACTGATGATTTGGAATTAACAAATTATAAATGAAAATTTAAAATTTTTATTTTAAAGCTTTTTTACATAATTCTTTCTACATGATTTATACATATTGGTAAAACCTAATTAACTTTATAGCATTAAAAAGACATATGTCCTCTACAGAGGGTGACCTCTTGGATGGTAAAGGAAATTAGAGATAAATATAGGAATGTCATCAATTGTCTTTACAAATATATTTTAGACTTGATTCTAGGTTTTTGGAAGTAAATTTTAGAAATATAACTTTAAATATGTGTGGGGGTTATGTATATATATTTTTATCTTTAAAAAAAATATAACATTTGTCTTTGCATTTTCCTAAACAGACACCTGATAAATGAGTACACTTCTCAAAGCTAAGAAACAAGAAAAGCTTAATTGGCAGGCCACTATAAGAAAACAGAGTGCAATGTTGTAAACACACTTAAGACTCACTGTGGCATATTACATTAGATTTGTTGTCACTATTACTCCACAATGTGAATATCAATACATTTATTCATCTTCCATCTTCTATAAACAGAATAATACCTGAGAATGCAATATTTGATTGGACATAGAGAAAGATAAATTTACATTTCAAATCATTATTTTTTTTTAAATCTGTGGCAATTTTAAATGAGTCCAGGTCTTTGGGTTGAGACAAGAACTTGTCAACATACCTAGACAACATACCAAGATCACCGGTGGAACTTTATAAGCCATGGGGAAAGAGATGCACAGAAAGATATCTGCTTTGATTCTCTGAAAAGGGAGAGTGTAGAAGGAGCTGCTGGCAGGCCTGCTTTTCGTCCTGCCCAGCTCCTACATGGTTATCTTTACACCTGAAATAACAACACACAAATTGTATTCATTTAAACACTGCCTGGCCCATTAGTTTCAGTCTCTTATTGGCTAATTCTCACATCTTGCTTAATCCATTTTTTTTTGATTTTCAAGACAGAGTTTCTCTGTAGTTTTTGGAGCCTGTCCTGGAACTAGCTCTTGTCGACCAGGCTGGCCTCTTACTCACAGAGATCCTCCTGCCTCTGCCTCCCTAGTGCTGGGATTAAAGGCGTGCACCACCACCACCCAGCTTGCTTAACCCATTTCTAATAATCTGTGTAGCACCATGTAGTGGTGGCTTACCGGGAAAGATTCAGCATGTATGACCTGGCGGCTGGCTCCTTTGTGTCTGACCTCACTTCCTTCTTTCTCCCAACATTCTGTTCTGTCTACTCCGCTTATCTAGCTGCTGTCCTATCAAAAGCCAAAGCAGTTTCTTTATTAACCAATGAAAGTAACACATAGACAAATGACCCTCCTCCATTAAAAGAGTTGGGTGTATATTCAAACTGCATGCCTGGGACCTTGACATAAATTTTCTAAATGACTCTAAATCCAATTATTAAGTGATTTTTGAGCAGCCCAGACTGGCAGGTGTGGTCATTAAGAGCTAGTACAGGCACAAGTACTAAATTGACTTCATTTTATGACAATATTATTAGAATATCCTATTAAGAAAATAGATATAAGCCAGGTGGTGTGGTGGCACATGCTTTTAATCCCAGCACTAGGGTCAAACTCTGTGAGTTTGACCAGGACAGGTTCCAAAGCTACAAAAAACTCCTGTCTGGGAAAAAGAAAGAAAGAAAGAAAGAAAGAAAGAAAGAAAGAAAGAAAGAAA